>WYDI02025177.1:8422-278916 GCA_009867235.2 Psittacus erithacus | reverse complement strand
GGTTGGAACTGGATGATCTTAAGGTCCTTTCCAACCCGAACTATTCTATGATTCTGTGATCTATTTTAATTCTCCTTGAAGTTGAGAGCTCAGGGTCAGTGACAAACCCCTAGTTTGATAGATTTGAGACAAGAAAACTACTTCTAAATCCAGTCACATATCAGAGACAAAAGGGAAGGTGAAGGCACAAAGCAATTTTACATGTGAAATCTACAGAGGAAATAGCTGTAATTTAGTGTTAATGAATCTTCTTGTCTGGGACCTCTGATTAGCAGATTGCTAAAACTTCTGTTTGAAGCTTGATAAAGAAATTACCACCCCCCATTTTTATGCAGCTTTGATACTTCTGTACCTAAATGCATAAATAAATGAGTGGAATGCATTTCACTGTGTGATGTTTTGTTGCTCAGAAGATGCTTTATGTGGTAGCATAGTATTTTTATCTTAGTCATATGAGATACTACATCTTCATATGTCTATTACAGTTCTACTTCCATTCCCTTCAGGAATCTGACTATTGAGGTCACTTGACCCAGAAACAAGTTTTCAGTTGAAATCAGCAAGTAATTACAAGCAAAAAAGTTAGAACATTATGATTATTTCTTTGCTGTTAGAATTATGGTAAAACTGAAAAATTCCAGTGCTGATGACCTCAGATGTCAGATGAGATCGTGGAATACAGAAACTACACTTCAGACTATATTGTCAATGATCTCATAAACGCAGGAGTAGATCCTGAACAGTCCCCTCAGTAAACAGTCTTCATCGTTCATCAGAATTTTCCTACATTGATGCATTTTAGGTTTTGTGACGTTATGTTAGAAAATGATGATAAGGATAAAGACCATTCACTGTTCAGTCTAACAATACAAAATGTCATAATGGCTGTCTGCTGGCCTGCAGAAATGGAGGGTGACAGTATTTGGACAGGACAGGTTGGTTACTGAGAAAATAAATCAATGGGAGTGCTGCCATTCATAGTACAGAAATGCTATTTTTGCATGGCAGATAAACCTTCTTGTTTCATTTGACTTTCATGTGTGACATTTGGCACAGTGCTGTAGTAGGAAACCATATTTAATAAAATTTGTTTGATTTAGGCTATACTGCCTCTGTTTCACTGTGAAGGTAGGAGGAGATGCAGAGATCTTTTTTGAGAGACCGTAAGATGGAAGGAAGAGAAAAGATATAACAAAATTAATCTTGTCTGTGCCATTCAATGTACTGTTTAGGGGGGAAATGGTTCATGTGTTATGTTTTTGCTCGCATAGGTTTGATTCGTGGGCTGGCATGGCTCTGGCTCGAGCAAGTCGTATTCAGGACAAGTTGAACTCTAATGAATTGAAAAGCGATGGCCCAATCTGGAAGCACTCTACTCCTGTCTTGAATTGCTTCAAGCGAGCCCTGGAGATTGACAGCTCTAATCTCTCCTTGTGGATAGAATATGGCACCATTTCTTATGCCCTACATTCTTTTGCATCTCGACAGCTTAAGCAGTGGAAATCAGAACTCCCCTCTGAAGTTGTGCAGCAGGTGGGGTCTAACTGAGCGCACAATGAAGTTTTAACTATTTAAAATGATATTTTCTAACATAGTAACTGTTAAATATTTACATGCTTTGTACTAGATATTAGACTGTATGGCTACTTAGCAATATTGGAAATTCTAATATTCATTCATATAATCTGCTGATGTCAGCAGTATTTAAAGGCTTTTTCTTTTTCCTGTGCAAAATTAGTTTGAGCCTGATCTTTGAATTAACTTTTGTAACATTCTGGATAGGGGAATTAGAATTACCGTATCTTTCTGTAAATGTCATACAATGTTTCCAGGAAAAGGTGAAATGCATACATATTCATATAGTGAAAAGATCTGGAATTACTCTGGTATCTGTGTCCATATGTCAGCTCTTATATCTAGACATCCTTCCCCCTTTTCTATGTTTTGGAACTGTTTGCTTAAATGGAAGATCAAAATGAGGAGATTAATAGAATTTTCATAGAAAAACTTGTTACGAATTCATTAGTTCTTTCTGCATGACAGTGCTGAAAAAGTTGGAGTTTATTGTAAAGACAAAGTGAACAATTCTGAGTACTCTCTGACAGGGATAAAAGTCGCTAGATGAAATGTTTTATCTGTCTTTTTTGACCAGTAAACTCTAGTTCTGCTTTAACTATTCTCACTTAAAAATATTATGTAGTCCACAACTGGAAGCAGAGTGAAAAAAAGAAGTGCTGCTCCTGGGTGTCTGCTGTAAGTTGTAAAAAACTTTGAGGGTTTGAACTGGAGAGAAGTGGTACTGGGAACATCCTTTGTTTCCAAGGGAATGTGTTTACAGCAAGGTGATGTCTTGTGTCTGAGCACTGAATTTCCCACAGACACTTACATAGTGTTTGACCCTCTAAGAAGAAAGATGATGTAGGCATGTGTATTAAAGGAGAACGTGGTTTATTAAGTAACATATTTGAAATGACATCTAACAGTAGGGGTTTCTTTCTGAGGGTTATTGCACCCAAAAGCTCCAAAACTAACTACTCAGAAAATTAAGTTATTACATTTTTATATATTTGAGCTACTGAAACTCTGGTGTTACTGTTTTGCGACCTCTTGGCTACGAGAGACTTGCTGAAGAATTCCAGGGTTAATGCTGGAGTTATTGCATATTATCAGATAAAAGGTACAATACAGAACAGCTATCTTAAGTTGTGGATGAAATTAGAATGTTGATTTAGGACTATTTGAATCTTCCATTTGAATGTACTAAACCCACATATTTACTAAGAAAAGCTCTATTATTATAAAAGATAAATTGAATTGATATAATCTTCATTCATCAGTAATGTGTTTTTCATACATAAAACCTTTATTATTCTCTTCGCATTACAAAATATTTAGGAAAGGAAAGGTTGTGTTATAGTTTTTGAAGTGCAACAAGTGCTGAGGTTACTGTTGTAACCCAAGAATTTAAATTTATCAATTTCTTTTTCAGAGGGAGAAAATGACATGTATGCATCTTTTGATGTAGTTTTTTAGGTGATTTAACTGGCAGTTTAATTTATGCTGCTGGTTTTAATTTCTTTGAGACATGGAGGGAGGGTTTTCTTGCTATAGTCAGCTCAAAATTATATGCACTGGGAGATGGATAAAATACATTTCTTCACAAATGATAATGGTCTGTAGTGGTTTCAGCAGACTTTAGCTGCAGAACAAAAGTGTCTTTTATTCTTTGAAGGGTTAACATGATTACAGCTCTGAAAAAGTGGAAAAATTTTTGTAGACATATATATTGGTTTGATATTTTTCAGATTTATATGCATATTCTTATACTTCTGTCTTGCTGTTTTGTTCTGGTTATTTGTGTCAGCAGTTACTGAGATGAACAAAAACCTATCCATAAACACATTTTGTGTGTTGTCAGGGTATATTTGATCACTTGGATATGTTCAGGTTGAAAGTGTTTTAAATGATATACCTTGTTGATGCAATTTTATAGGCAGGAATATATTTCTAGAACCTTTCATCCCAGCACAGTGAATTCATGTATTCTCAACACTTTGTTCAATCACAGATGGAAGAGCGTCGGGACAGTATGCTGGAAACAGCCAAGTTGTGTTTTACGTCAGCATCTCGCTGTGAGGGAGATGGTGATGAAGAGGAGTGGCTTATTCACTACATGCTGGGAAAGATTGCAGAGAAGCAGAAACAGCCTCCTGTTGTCTATCTGCTGCATTACAAACAGGCAGGCCATTACTTGCATGAAGAGGCTGCTCGATATCCAAAGAAAATTCACTACCATAACCCACCAGAACTTGCCATGGAAGCGTTGGAGGTAAAAGAAAGTTAAATGTGTAGGTTTGAAGACCTTGTTCTCTACAGATAATGGAATACCAGTTATTATTATTTCATATTATTAGGCATAAGTACATGGTGCTCTGCACCTGGGAACATTTACAGGACTGACTGGAGAATAAAATGGATCATGTTAGTCAGGCTGGTTTTGTTTAAAAGACAGTTTATGTATACAGTCTCAGTACTGGACAGGCATACAGAGATCCCACTTCTGGATTTTGCTGTACTCAGTTCATTAGTCAGTTTTTATCAAAATCAAATGTGTAGGTTTCAGAAGCATCTCGTATCTATAAAAGCATAAGTTCATGTAGGAGTTGGAATAGTAATCATGCCTTTGCTTTTATTGTGTTGGCTGGTAAAAATAGTGGGTCTAGAACATACTCAGTGGTGCTTTGCCTCCAAGCAGACCAGGTTTGCTTTCATTGTTGTATTCCATAGGTTGCATAAAATTTTTACAGTGTTCACTGTCTTGTAATTTATAAGCAACTTTCAAAGGCAAGAAAAGTCATACTCAGGTAAGTTTAGGTAGCAGATGACTGATTTTACTAACTCCTGTGGTTTCTTCAGAGAAGAGGCTATTTGTACTAGGTTACAGAGTTATGAATTCTTTACTGACCAAATGGACTTTGGTGTTTTCTAGGTATACTTTCGACTTCATGCTTCTATTCTGAAACTTGTGGGGAAACCAGACTCTGGAGTAGATGCAGAGATACTAGTTAGTTTCATGAAAGAAGCTTCTGAGGGACCATTTGCCAGGGGTGAGGAGAAGAACACCCCAAAAGTTGCAGAAAAGTGAGTGTTAATTTCCAGGAGTATCCTCTGAAAGCATACTGATAAATACTGTATAATAAACTACTGAAATGAAGCTGAATGAAATGTGAACAAAACAACATGATTAGAATTAATTCTAATGCTTGCAGTTTTCAGGTGTCATGAACAGTAAGATCATATGCTGCATTGAGATGTTCTCAATAATTGCCCCAGTGCAGATGAGAAAGGAACAAAAGAGAACAATTTTGATCTTGTGACCCATTTTGAAGCCACTGGTTTTATTTATTAATAAAATTATCTTTTTAATCAACTAATAACAATGCAAAAGGAAATGGCCTTTGTTTTAAAAGATAAGAGACTTTAGTCCTCATAATTTGTCTCATTAACAACTAGAAAATAAAGAATGTTTTACTATTGACCAGTGACAATGCAGGAATATAACCTGTACTAAAAATCCATCATTTACAATTTGTTAGTAAGATTTGATGACTGTATTGGGAACGTGTAGTCTCCTTCTGTTCTTTGTGTGCGTCCCTAGAATGTTAACACTGTTATTTTTCTTGCCTCCTCCAGGGAAAAAACTTGCATGATTGATGAAGACTCTCACTCTTCAGCTGGAACAGTGCCAGGCCCTGGGACTTCCCTCCCTTCCTCCTGCGGTCCAGGTCTGACATCCCCACCTTACACAGCCACTCCAGTTGACCACGATTACGTCAAATGTAAAAAACCCCGTCAGCAGGCAACGCCGGACGGTACAGTCCCTGTTCTCAATACTGGCAGCACAGGGAGGTGCTCTAATCATGGGGGGTTTGAGCAGGAATGATCGAACTGCTCATTTTAAGGAGGGTGATGGGTCTGTGGTAACACGGGCAATATTGAACCTTATAACCTTTATAAATACATAAATTTATAA
Organism: Psittacus erithacus; assembly: GCA_009867235.2. Lineage (NCBI taxonomy): Eukaryota > Metazoa > Chordata > Aves > Psittaciformes > Psittacidae > Psittacus > Psittacus erithacus. The sequence goes on along the minus strand of WYDI02025177.1, from coordinate 273,383 downwards.
ATACAGTGCCTTAAATACAGTCACAGCTTTAAGTACAAAACTCAGAGTTGTCACCTGCCACCATTGGCACCTATCACTTGAGAGGAATGTTGATAGGAGCATGCAACTCATTGAGTTTTCAGTGATTATTTTTTTATTTTTAATTATTTTTTTTTCTTCAGAGCTAAATGTCTGCTCTCCTAAGGAGAGGATGTGGGTTTAGTGTTTGAAGACTGGACACTGTCTCAGTGCCTGTGTGAAATGACCATGTGAAAATTTGAACTGACTGAAACAAGACAAGTTGTTGAAAAGGCAAACCAAACCAATGTTACCCTTTTTTTGAAGGAGGCAGGTGGCAACTATTTTGAATATATTGTGTATCAGCACGAAGTGATTTGCATGACAGTGCAGTAGACTTCATCTTTTAAGTTTTCTTTATCATTTACAATGACTGGATAGCAGCTCATCTCTATAGAATATGAAGTTACACAATAAATTATTGGCTTATAAATGCAGAAGGTAGGGTGGTATCACAGCGTTATTGAAGATTTTGCAATATACATGTATAGTAAAAGTTAAGTTACTATTTAAGTAACCTGACATTACTATTTGGCTGGGAATTTTATTCTGATTCTGCTTTTCTAGCCATTTGTTTATCCATCTGGATCTCTATAAGTATCAGCACTCAAAGAGGAGTAAAGTATCTGCAGTATATACCTTTGTGTTGGTAGAATGTGTCAGGCCCCACAGAAAAGCTCTGCTTGATATGAATTTATTTCTGGAGGGTGGGCTGCTTCCTACTGTCATTTTCTGAAGAATGGTAATTTTTAATAACTCTGTTGACATAGTTTGGAGACGAATGTTCCTATGCCTGGAAACTCCGCAACGTGAATTTCCCTGGCAAATAATTCTTGGTGAAACTGACAGATCCTTCATTGCTTTCACTAACTAGAGAAATGTTCATTTTATTTATTCTTATATTTTAATCAAGAATAATTCATTGGACTGTTTTGATATCCTATGTAGTGTTTTAGTGTGAATGGGTTATGTAGAGACCAGGCTCTTACATTAGCCTTTTGATGTTTTTTGACACAGCAAACACAGAAGAGAGCAAATATTTAAATATTCTCTAAAGAACATTCCCTGTGAGAAGCAGTTCTGCTTAAGACTACATCTGCTTAGGTCCTGAAGACTGTTGAAATGTTCCCAGGAGACACATAAGCTAGATAAATACTCCAATACATGTCATTAGTACATTCACTCGAAATAAGACACTACAGACTGCAACATGCTAATTGCCTGATGGCAGCAATGTTGGCTCCTTAGCAAAGCCTGAAGGTGCAAGCCAAGGAATGTCTACCTCTGCTGGGGCTGAAGTAGCAGTTCTTGGGTCTGCTAGCTTAGCCTAACTGGAACAGAGCTTTGCTGCTGTCAAGCAATTAAAATTGTGAGCCACTGAAAGCAGCAGAGTTAGGGGGTCGTTTCAAAGGCTGTGTGCAGCCATGACAAGTAAAATTGCAAAGTACTGCATCATTCATGGTTTGTAAGTTGCTGGCACAACTCAGTTCTGGATAGAGTATATTGAAGAGCCCTAGGAAACTGAAATACTTGCTTTGAGGCAGTTACAGATGGAAGGAGAGCTAACAGGCTAAACCACACCCAGAAGTCTTTCACTTTTATATTATTACATATACTGTGCTCCTCTGCCTGCATTTGCATTTTACTTATGTTAAAATCTATACCTTTAAAGTAAAATGCTCTTGACAGCTTACACTTAATCACATCACTGAAGAAATCTGTGCCTGCATTCCCATTGTGCCATTCCTGAAAACAGCAAGAAAATGTCCATCATTTGACTACTCTTTAGAGGCTCTTTTTTAACCATTCCTACAACAAAAGAAACTGTCAGTATTGTTGTTCACAGAACAAATAATTTGGCCTAAATTCAGCCTAAATGTTTATTCTTTCTGAGGCCTGGCAATACTCTTATTTACTCTTAACTGTTGGATATATATTGTTCATCATTTGTGACATAAATTAAGAGCATTATATGAGTCGTACCTACAAAGTTCTCGTCTTGTGTTACAACATGCAAAACATGCTAGTTGGGATCGCTGCCATTGCTGATCTAGGAGAACTCTTTTGACCATTTTTGTGTGCTATGCTTCAAGAAAACATGTCCTGTGAGGAGGGAGAGAAGGAATTGGGGTATTTTGTTAAAGGAGAATACCACTGTAACCTAAATAGTTTCGAAGGCTGTAGTTAGAGGCAGACCCTCAGGATTTCCTTGTCCATGGGAGACAGAACAGGTACTAGACTTAAATTGCATTTTCAATCTGGACTATTAGATTCAGTATTTCAATGAAGATTCAGATTTCAATCTGAACTAACAATATTAGAAAAGAGTGTTAGAGTAGTATTAGGAAATACTATTTAGAAAAAAAAAGATGAAACACTGTAATACATTCCTGAAGATAGTACAACACTGCAACACTTCAGCACTGGAAGTCTTTAAAAAGTGGCACTACATCTGCCAGGGATGATGGAGATGCAATTTATCCTGATGGAGAAAGGAACGGACTAGAAGAACTCTTGTGGTTCCTTCTGTGCCCTATTTTTTTCTATTAATGTTATGTTTTGGGGGTGGTGTTTGGTTTTTCTTTGTTTTTGGTGTAGGGTGTTTTTTAAACGAGATACCCGGCAATGTGCTTTCTGGTGCAGCAAATTATCTCATTACAAGCAGGAGAGAATTACTGTACCACCAGACATCTTTTCTTGAAAACAATGGGGCTCTGATCTTCAACCGTTCATCTGTAGACAGGTAAAGCTGTGAAGGCAGACTTATTTCAGATACATTATATTTAAATGAGTTGTTACAGTTCCATAGTTCTCCATCACCTTTTCCTGGTGAAAAAAGAAGGCCAGGATATGCAGAAATCACTGTTAAAGCTGAGAGTATTAAAAAGCTTTATATCCAGTGAATGCTAGTAATACTAATTTTAAGTCATATATTTAATAGAAATAGGAGAAAGGAACCAATAAACACAGCTTGTAAATAACTAAACTTCTTTTTTGAGGAGACAGGAGTATTGCTGAGTGGCAGCTGTTAATTGCTAGCTGACTAGCTGCTGTCATGTGTGTAAAGTAGGCAGCTTCTTTTCTCTTTTCTTGTCCTTCCACTCAGCAACATCTTTTCCTTCCTTCTGTTAATCCTGTCTTTCCTGTCATCACCCCTGCCTGTTGCTGTTTCATAACTCTCCAAATTGAAAACTGGCATTCAGTAGTTAGAAGCCTGAGGATTAAATTCTCTTTATTTTCCAAGAGCAAAGTGGGAAACAAGAAAAAACAAGAAGTCAGGGGGGACCAAGACTATTATTATATGGGATGTCACCATATTTGAACTGCTAAATGGCCAGTGTTACATACCAAGCCAGGCATGCTCATTGTCCTCCTTTATACAGGCTGGATGTATGTAGTCAGTAAAAAACAATTTCAGTACAGACTTCAAGCAGTTTAAATGTACCTAAATTTTGTGCTCAGAAAGCAGTAAAAGTAACTTTAAAAAAAAAACACAACAAAACAAACAAACAAAAAAACCCAACCAAACCTGAATGAGAAATTTGTTTCCCAAAAAGTGGACTGGGAGATTGTTGTGAGGTCTTTTTTGCTGTAATATGCCTTCATTGTGTTGATACCCAGTTCCATATTGTGGTGGTATTGCAGGTGATGTATTGAGTATCCATTGCTATTGCAGTGTTAAAATGTTGTGTTGTTGAAGTCTTCATCCATGTCATGTAGTATGTTGTATGTAGTTAGATGTAATTGTCCTTTTTTGTGTTTGTCTTTGCCTGATTGCTTTTGCAACCAATATTGCCCGTGCTGCCTCTAACCTTTATACAAATCTCTGTTCCCCAGGCATCCTCTTCCTGCTTTTACCTGTCACGGCTTGCTTTTAATAATTGGCTAAACCTGCATGATACACTCACTGGGAAAGGCTACTTCCTTCATGCTGTGGGAGAAGTCTCACTTCATAGTTCGTTGGTCTGTAACCCTGCAAATGTTATGAAGATGCACAGTTTTTTGTAAATGGGAGTTCTCAACATCCTGATGAGACAAAGGTGATCTCTGAGAAACTATATGCACCAGGTTGTCACTCACACTGAGCTAAATAAGCTTCTAAGATGGAGTGGGTATTTCTGTCCACAAAAAGAACCTCCACATTACATCTTGGAGCATTAAAATCTTACCCTTCAAAATTCTCTCTCTCTAGCAGTTTAAAATGAAATCTTTTGGTCTACATACCCTTTTCTGGCACATTTTACTGGATGTTCATGGGGACTGCATACTGGACCACACTGAATAATAAATCACATCCAGTTTATTGCAGTATGCTCTTTTTTTTACCTTTCCCCAATTTAATCTCTCTTTGATTAGTAAAAATATCATACTGATATTTAGTGTGAGATTTTGTAAAAAGGATTTCACCAAATAAATGGAACATTGATGAGATACGCTGTTGCTCTGCACTTGAAGACAGAAGAACACAATATAGGACTGCAGGTTACAGAAACATGTTCAGTGCTCAGTGCAGCCAGACAAAATGTAGACTTTCATCTTTGACTCATAAGAGAATCCCTTTAAGCATTCAGAGGACTTGCTGCCCTCAAGAAATTAATCTGCTCCCATGCAAATCCCTGTGATTCTTTTGTTTTTAATAATGTGCAAAGTGCCTTTGAGACAGCGCTGAATGTTGCCTTCTGTTATGGGTGGAATCTGTTTCAAGGATGAGAAGTGCGTGATATGTCATGTTTGTGACTACAGACCAGTAAAGAAAATTCTCATACATATTAAGTGAAGAGAAGAGGGGAGATATGGTGCCAGGCAGGCAGGACAAAGAGAGAGTCTGTACATCCACAGCCTGTGAACAACCCACCTTTATCGCATGAGATCTACTGCATAGATTTTTTTTATCTATGTTAAGCAGAGTTAGGATGTGGCTTGGTGCAGTTGCCATGAGTTCTGTATTATATACGGCAGGATTTAGGTATTGACAAAGCTTTTTGATTATATTAAGATGCCTCTTGGGTAGCCTAACAAATGATAGCTGTTTGAGAACCTCCAGTGATTCTGTAGGTTCTCTGTGCAATTTTTAACTGTATGTAAGAGTTAAGCTAAAGATTAAGGGGGAATTAAACTGCATTGTCTCTTGCTCTGTACTTAGTGAATATGAAGAGCAGTTACTGTTTTTAGTTTGGTTAATTGTATATATTTGGAAGCTCTCCTTATTGTTTTGAAGTCCAGTTCTCCCAATGTTTTTATTATATGCCATCTCATTTTTTCTCCTCCTCTGAATTCACTCTAGTTACTCAGTGTATTTTTTTAAAATCTGAGTCCCAAATAATTAAGACACCATAATTAAGCTTAATTTTCATTAGTGCTCAGTAGAACAGGAAGACTCTTGTATTTTTTCTGTTGAAGTTACTGATTATACATTCAAGCGTGCTAGTTTGTTGAATTGCTTTTACAATAGCATGACATTTTGGCCATTTTTGGTTTGAGAATCACTAATTCTCTACAGGCACATGTGAATATATGTGCTGGGGTACATACATACATTTTCTACTGCTGATCTTGTTATCTTTTAGGTACTTAGGGATGGATTTATTTATGCTCAGATAATTCTGTGGAAAATGAAGGCCAGCTGGCTAAAAACTTTGACCTTTTATCCTTTGTAGAGTTAGGTACTACACTTAATTTTCTATTCCCTGGAACTTTACCCATCCTCTGTGACTCCTGAGAAATTAATACTAATAACATGGCTGCTGCTAAGTTCTGAACTACTCCAGTGTTTTTCATCATGCCCACTTAGTCTGAAAGCAACTATTGCATTCAGGAGGTCTCTAAAATAATAGGAGGTTGTCTCAAAAGTAGAGTGTTCCTCTGCTTTTCAGTTATTAGAGTCCAATATTATTATCATTAAGGGTTTTTTTTATATAGTTAACATATTGAAAGAAAAGGAGAATGAACCTGCATATGTAGATCTACCCTTCTTTTAGTAGAAATCTCAAATCAAAATAGCTAGCTAATTGTCAGGAGGTATTTCCATTTGTTCCCCACAGGGAAAAGCTTCCCTGTCATGCATACATTTGAAATTGAACGTGCTAAATCATTGTCTGTTTTTGCATGCTGAGAAGTTAGTGTAATTTCCTAGTGATCTGGCAGCACTGTCGCATATTGGTCTAGCAGCTCTTGATTTACATTCTAATGCTTCATCTGTCATAACCCACGCATCAGAACTGACCTCCAGGCTTATGGCAACATTTGGAAATGGGCAGTTTTATTTTTTTCCCCTCGATGAGTAATTCAGCTGCTTTGCCACAGATGCAGAAACTTTCCTTAAAAAAAAAAAGTCAAGGGAACTACTGTCAATCTTTTTCCTGATGTCAACTGGGAGTTCAATAGTATCCATTTGTACCACAGAAGGTTATTAAAGCTTAATAAATGAGTCATTTAAAGCTTGACTGACCTCTCTTCAGAAGCCTTCTCTTCCCATTCTTTATAATTATATTCTTTCTATATAAAACTTGTCATCATTAACCAACTATATAACTTCCAATTAGGAAGCAAATGCTGTTCCCCTATTCTTTTTCGAGAGAGTTTTATTAAGATCTGTTCACTGAAAGGGAAGGTTTTCTTTGTGTGGTGGTGAAAAGCCTATGGAGTGCATCAAATCTGGTTTAATTTTGTTGGAATCCTAATAAGCAGAACCTGATCTGCAAATTGAAGATTTGCAGAGGGATTTTTTCTTGGTAAAATAAATTCATAGGAGGCCCTTATCTCTCTCCTGAACAAGTGCAATTCAGATGGAACAGAAGGAATTTAATTAAATTATCAGCTCATCTCAAAGCAAGGGCTTTTGGTTTTTTAAGATTTTCTTTTTTGATCTTATCAAGAAAAGGAACGACTAAGAATGCAGTGGAACTCCCTAGGCAATACAGGTAACATGCCTCTTGGTTAAGCTATTCCTATGTCTTCAGCAGAAACTGGATATTAATCCTTTGGGCTGCAGAATTGGAGATAATTGCCTATATTAGAATTTTTTGTTTGACACTGAATTATGTTGGCACAATATTACAGAAAACGCCAGTTTCCCATCTCACTGGGAATATGCTTGCATCTTCCTGTTGGAGATATGAAGCTGTGGGTTTTAAGCATGCAGGGTTGCCTCTTAATGTAAAAGAACTTGGGTTATATCAGGCAGGCTCCAGACATGGGTGGAAGTTTTTCACATGGCTGTTTGTTCTGAAATGTTAATTTTATCCCCCATGATAAAGTCATGATCAGGTACATAGTCAGCAGGCAGTGTACACTACTCCAGTTTGTCAAGGCAAAGTCACTTCTGTTCTTCTGGCTACTGCCTTGACGTCCAAGAGTTTTCCTGTTGACTAGACCTAGTTCTTTGATGGATTGTTTATTTGCCATATCAAATCACCTTTCAGAACATTTGGTGAACAGCATCTAACACCTGCAGGATAGATGGCATCAGTGATCACTCCTGTAAGTCTCTGCCCTCTCATAGTACTGATTTTTCTGTCCTTTATGAGTAATTTTTACCAGTATTGTTGTTCATGGCCTTCTCCTGTCTCTTGAGCTTTGCTTGCATCAGACTCAAAATGATACTGGGTGCTTTTCAAGGGAAATGGCACAGTAAACCCAGAAAATTTTAAAGTCCATGCTAGATGAAATATTGGGTCCTTAGTCTAACTGTTTTTTAAAGTTGAGCATCATTGCTTTTAAATCAGATTCCAGGGTAATATTCTGGGAAGAAATGTGGTGGGGCAGGGAGCTCTCTATTGCATTAGTGTTAAATAATACCTAGGAAAAGAAGACTGGGGTTTTAATTTCTTAGCACAAAGAGGTGAGATAAGAATGATTAGCAGACAAAAGAAAATAAATACCTTTTAGACAACAGAATTGGTGGTTGTAAAGGATCCTGCATTGCATTTGTCAGAGGTTTGCAGAGTGGTTGCAGTCCAGTGTTGCTGTCAACAGCAACAACTTGCTGTTGCAAGTAACAGCTTGATGAGTGTGAAGTGGTGCATTCCTTCTTTTTCTCTTTTGCAGAGAGGAGTCAGGATAGCACTGCAGCGGTGCTGTCTGACTCCAGTTCCACACAGGATATGTTTAATGAGCCTGCCAGTTCTCAAGACAGCCTGAGGAAGACTTACACAGAGAAGAGGATTTCTACTACCTGTGCTGATACTGTGATACCCAGCAAAGAGACCCTGGGATCTACAGAGGAAAAGAGTATGCCTGATTTAATAGATAATGTCAGCTGGTATATTATCTTTAAAATGTTTCTTCTGGCATGCAGAAGCACTGAAATATGCTGCAGTGAGTCTGAGGATTTTAAGTAGGCGTTACTGCTGCATGCATGTGTAGCTTAAAATAGGAACTGTGCTTTGCTTCTGTGACCATCACTGCAGTTAGTACTACCTGTTAAACCTCATAAAGACTAGAATAATGATAAACTGATGTCTGTGGTGGCCCTCTGACTGGCTTGCCTTCTTCTAGGTTTTTATTTACTCTTTCCTCAATGTTTCCAATCCCTAAATAATTTAAGGAGTAGTCATTAGAAGCTAATCTCAAACAAAACATTTTTTCTTTTCCCTAGGTATAGATGCCCTTTCTGTTCTAGCCAGTAGCAGCTTGATATTCAGTACATAGCAGAGTACAATTAGTGAAATTAGATGTTTTATTCCATTGGATACTTTATTTCAGCGGAGAAGTGGAATTGCTGTCTACCAGTTTTCTCCATATATAACCGCACTAAGTGTTCTATATTCCATTAGAAAATTTGATTCCATGTCCATTAACTGGAATTTCCCTTTTCTGATGTTTGCATGGTTGGATGTGACAGTGAATAAAGAGGCTGGATTTCAGTAGGAAAAACAAGCCCAATATATGAATTTTGCCCACTTTTCCACGCTGTGCCTGTTCGAGGCGTGTTAAGTCTTTTTTGCCAGTTCATGCAGTTTAAAAAAATTCATCTGCGTATAGCAGGCATATGCTGAGCAATAATGAAATGTGGAAGCTCCAACTGTAATGGATGTTTTATGAAGTGAGAGTCGGTATTCTCTAAGAAAAGATGGGTCAGTTGAACTGCGCCACCATAGGTGGAACTGTAGGTCCTATGTTGTCCAGAAGACCAGGTTAGCTGCTCTAATCAGTCTGTCCAAACCTGAATTATATTCTGGAATTGCGTTCTTCTAGGTAAATTGTTAAGAAAAATATTTCACTTGGCAGGATGACTTTAGTTTTCTGTTCTTTTTTCCTTTCTTTACTGTAGAATTTTACTGAATTACACCTTTATTTTGTTGTTTTCTCCCCTCCTCCCCCATCTTCCAACAGTATATAAAATCCTGCATTGTGCAAGGTGTGCTCAGGGGAAAACCCAAAAAAGACAATGGAGAGATCAGTGTGTGGCTCTGTTAATGAGCTGAAGATTACTTACTCATTGAACATCAGGAATAGTCATAATTTTCCTCAGGAACTCCTCGATATTTCTGTTTGTGCTTTAATGAAGAGAAGGATTTCCATTTGTTGCATTTATTTTTTGTTATTTTGTATATTTCATTTGCCAGTTTGTAATTTTCATTAGCACTTTTGTCTTCTCTTAATGTTCCAGTTGCAGGAAAGTCAGAAGAGCTTCTGGAGAGCTCAGAATCTTACCACCCTGCTGAGCCTACAGGTCAAAAGATTTTGGTGGAGTCTCAGATTGCTGCTGGCAATGCTATCAAAGCTACAATCCCCACACCCTCACAGTGGGACTACAAAAAGAAAGCTGAACCTGGTGGAGATACATCTGAATTTCCTCATGGTCTTCCAGCAGACCTTGAGGAACAGCGGAAGTTCCTGACAGAGCAGTGTATTGCCTCCTTCTGTCTGTGCCTCAGCCGCTTTCCCCAGCACTACAAAAGCCTCTACAGACTGGCTTATCTGTACACATACAGCAAAACACACAAGGTGAGCAGGCCACTAGCGCAAGAGCTACTAGCTGTGTTTATTGCCTGAGTAAGCAAACTGTATTGTCATTCATGCTAATTCAAAAGTCTCAGTGTTAAAATACAGCAGGTAAGTTTGTTTTGCAGTTTGGATCGGAACTGTGCTTTGGATTGGAACAGCTCCTAGATTGTCTGATTCATGTGCGTGAGGCCAGTTGAGTTGAAAGCTTCTTTTTTTATTACTGAACTAGGTAATTTTTGTCATTCAGCAGAGAATTTCCTTTTAGATATGTTACGTAAACTAAGATGTTCTCACGATAATGGTAGCAATTGTTTTACTGAATAAGTGGACTGAAAAGTGACTTGGAAGCAGAAATTCATCAGTATTAGTGTAAACACATCATGTGACACAGACTTTCTGGGTATCTTGGGTCTTTGTAGAATGAAAATTTTCCTACTGTCAGAGAATAGAGGTCATCTTGAGTAAGACAGTTATTTACAGCTTAGAAATCACTAAGTGGAAGTCAGTCAGAGATCCCACTGTTCACAAGCTGGAGATTTTGGATTATCAGGAATAACAGTGATTTGGTGACTGTAATAGTGAGAGTTCTTGTTTGAGGGGAAAAAATAACGTGCTTCCTCCAGCATGACCCTTCTTCATAATAAAATTAATTTTAAAAGCATTCTGCTATGAATTATTATTGGTTTGGGTTTAGGATTATGTCTTTTACTTCTGCATATTTCAGTTATTATAATAATTTGTCCTTCTGAAGTATCAGTAAATTGTGTATGAACAGTAGGCTGAAATTATTGGAGTTATTTCTCTAATTGCCATGATGAAGGCTTGACCTCACAGATTTCGTATTTGGAAGTCTTGTGTTATGTCATATGCTGCACTGCATGGCTTCCTGAATTCTCTCCCCACCGGTACTGAAGCTTGTGTGAATAACAGGGAAGGGAAGGGAATGGAAACAAATCATACCCCTTGCCTCATAGTAGAAAACATAGCAAGAGCGCTGCTGCGAATTGAGTAGTATGTCTTACTGATCTACTGGAAGGTGATGAATGTTCCATTTGGCTGTACAATGATTATCCAGAAAAATACTACCATTTTTTTTAAAGATAGTTTGTTTTGAAAACATTCTTATGCTGCTTGTATGTAGCAGTTGTTATTTTTTCCATGGAACTAATCATTAATAGGAGCCGTAGATTCCTGCGATCTGTCATTACTGTTGCTGACAAATGATTTTGTATCAGCATGCCACAAAAAAGGCTGCCTGTTTTCAATTTATTGGTTCAAATACCATGTCCTTGCCTGAGGAACTACTTGCAAAATATTTTTGTCTTGTCTTTTTTTTTTATTTCCTGGTGCAGCCTTTTCTGGTTTTTGTCTTATCTCTCTCCCTATATACATAACAACTTAGTGATTTGTAATGGTTTTCTGGTTGAAATACACATTGTTGTCTAAATCTACCTCCTCTTAGAATTCAGAAAAATTCAATTCTGCCTGTTTGAGCTGAGTAGTTATCAGGTGGCTTCAACTAGGGCATTGTTGGCTTTTACTGGCCTGTTTTATGACAAACAGCTACTTAACTCTGCAAAAAAACATCTTCCCACTGATACATGTACGCTGCATACTTTCATGAGGTTGTAATTTTCTTTCTTTGATGACTCATTCAGGCTTTTGTAGAGCAATGTCAAATGTCTCTGTTTTAATGGTACACTAATATGTCTTCAGTAGGAGTTATACTCCTGAACAAAGTTAAACCACAAAATGCAACTATGCATTTTCAGCAGTAAGTGGAGTAAGAAGTATGCGTAGATATAATGTTGATAAGCCTGATTTCCAAAAATAAGATAAATTACATCAGGTGGAGTTGCTGTGGGGGCAGAGGGGATTACTGGTGGATTTTAGAAAGCTGAAATTGATTTTTAAATGCATATAACCATCTTTAAAAAATCCAGTATTTAAGCACTAGTGCCAGGAATTTGTATGAAGAATTTAGACTGATGGCCAAACTTCATGGTTGGCTGAGAAAGGAGAGGATTGGCAGGTCTCCATAGTGCATAGAAAAACAACTTTTCATATGCAATCTGTTTTCTCCCATTTCACACTATTACTGGTTTTGCTGTTGCAAGATTAGCAAAAATAGTTGTTGAGTGCTTTTTTTAATATCTTTTCAAAATCTTTCAACATTTTGTTTGGTTTCCCTCTGCTTGCTATTTGGAGGCTATTTCTCTTTGGTTTACCCTGTTATCGGAGCAGATTTGTACATAGCTGGGTTTTGTTGGAATATACGTACAGGAAAGTAAAGGGTGAATTTTCAGAAGTTACTTCACTGCCAGCTTGGGCAGTAGTTTCAGTTTCCCATTCACTTTGTCTCTGTCTTGAAGTAAAGTCTTCATCCTTTGTGATTTTTACCTCCAGAATGAGTGTTGGCACAGTTTGGAAGGAGAATATGGGACTTGGCAAGGTGCTGTTTGTCAACATAACTAACAAGTTCTGTGAGAAGCGTTTGCCTTATGGTCTGTAAGGATCAGTATGTACAACTGGTCTCATACTCTGCAATCAGCAGGTTGTCAGGAAATAAAAATATTTACTTAGGTGCTTTTTTTATCTCAAAATCAAAAAGACTCTGCAAGTCCTGGAAGAATCCACTCACAAATACTGTTTGTATGACTTAGAGGGTTTTTTAAGCTTGTGTTTTCTATTACGTTCATTATTAACAGAGCCCTTAATGGGGAAATTAATGTCAGGTATAACATAATGTCAGTAGCATGGCAATTTAGTCAAACTAGGCATAATACATGTGTGTAAAAATGCATGTAAAAACATTATATATATTTAATATATACATAGAAGACAGGCATAATCTGTCAGCATAATGAATGTAAGCAATTAAAATCGCAACAGTGTGGCAGTAACAGTTCATTCAAAAGGCTACTCTTCAAGGTCAGTAGTCTTTTTAGTTTTGCTTTTATTTGATGCAGTAGCACCAGGTATTTTTTGAAACAAAGCCTTCTAACAGACTACAAAAGAAAACAGAGGGAAAGATTAAGGTATAATAGGTTATTTTGTACACCTCTTTTCATGGAGTTTCCAATTTAGGCAAAAGTGTCTTCTGGCACCATTCCGTTAAGGTGTATCCATCTCAGGTGACTCAGATTTCCACTTGGTTGACCACAAGAGATTTTCCTCTTCAGCTTCAACAATGCTGGTACATTTTTTTGCAAGTTATTGTACCCTGTCAGTCATCTTGTCATTGAATCTTGGGGTGATAAAGATGTGGGAGGCAGCAGCTGAACTGGAAAGAGTACTTCATAATTGCCCTGAGTCAGACAGCCAAATCCAGCATTTCAGACTAGCAAGCAGCATGCCAAGAAGAATAAATCCTTTTTGCTATGTCCTGGATCGCTTCACCCACTCCTAATAACTTCATCAGCTAAAAACTAAGCATACCAGACTCGGTGAAATTTAATGAGTTGAGACCTGTTCAGGCGTATTCACTGGGAATAACTGATCATGCTGATTTAAGGAGAAGGGTAGTGGAAAATCTGTAGCTACATCTTTTATTCCTATTAGTTTTGATTGTGTGAAGTTACCATGTAATAGCCCCATTTGTCTGAATGATCTTTTTTCCTCCTAGCTAGGTTACTGTCATCATTTTGTTCAATAAAAGCCTCTGAATTGTTTGTACCAGATGCATGCCTAAGGATGGTCAGTGTAACATGCACAGGAGATCGCCAGAGCATGACACTACACTTAATGGTCTCTTAACGTTTTCATCATTAAACTTAGGTTCAGGAATACATCCCCAGCCAAAATTTTAGACCGGGATTTTTATATTTCAGCTTTCTGGTGGTGCCTTGCTTAAGGTGCTTGGTTTTGTTTAAATTTCAGGTGATATTTTAACTGGAAGATTCAGATTGCCACACATTAGGCAATTTTTTAGTTTGTTTTCACACTTGAAATTTACTTAGTTTTCTGATGGCTGGTGTAAAATACAGCATTTACATGCTGGATCTTGGATGTTATGATAGGCTTATTTTTGCTGAATTCTCTTTGCTGGATTTTGTTCAAAATAGGATGACTTTCATGGAAGACCAGGTTTCTGTAGGGGGTCTTTCCTGTATCATATTTTCTTCTGTATGTATTTCAAAGTATTTGGCAGGCTTAGGTTAATAGGATTACAGAAATACATATTACAAAAGAAGTACCATAGGAAGAAGTTAGTGTGCAGTTAAGTTTACATACTTGGCTTTCTTCAGTCTTAATTAAATTTGACACTGAGTGATGATAATTAAATTTTCTGGGTCCTTTGACTAGCCAGAAAGTACCTTGTGATGTTTATGAGTGTACATGTATTTGTTCCACACCAAAAGAAATCTCTGCAAATCCCCTTGACTGTCGTATGCCATAATCATGAAGGTCCTGTATAAGTACCTATATCAACTCTCTGAATGAAGGATTTTTGACATCCATAAATATCTGGTTAGTATTTCCAGTGTTAAGCCCTCTTGCACTTAAATCCATAATCAGCATTTTGCTGGAGGCGATGCTCCAATTCTGGTGAGACATTGGAGATTTCTGCATGATTACTGTCATTAGGACAAAAGCACTTACGATTGAGCAGGGATTTTACTGTTTCACAAAAGCCTTGCAAAGAAAATAATCTGGAAGACAGGATAAGAACTTTGGTAATAACCACCCCCCCAAATAAAAAAAGAAAAAGTTCTAACTGGAATATACTTCGGTGGATATGATTTAAGCAAATTTATGATTCACAAAAGTGTATTTCCAGCCCACAGAACACAAATCAGAATTCAACATTCTCCTTTGTCTCTGTGAACCACACATCTTCCTCTTCTTTATCTGCTCTGCACTGAAGTTGTCTCTAAAAAACCAGTCTAATGCAACTTGAATGCTAATTTCTAGTACTGAAATAAGAAATTACTTAAAGCAAAACTTCCATCAGTGAAACCTTACAATTAATAATTGGCCCATCTGTTACTAATGTTTTGCCTGGAGCCAACAGCTGTCCCTAGTTCTCAACTACACAAGAGATGTGCATGTATTGAACTTGTAGAGGCGTAATGCTTCTATAAATTTTTCATTGTTGTGTCATTTCGTCTCCTATTGATACATTCTTGTTAACTCACTAAGCAGTATTAACCAAATTTGATGACAGGCATGGAATTTTCCAGAGAGGTTAAGTGAAATTACATGGAGGGTAATGGTTGGTAGGAGTTAAAGGCCTGAATTCTCCACCCCACTAAAAGAAGACTGCAGTTTAAGCCTAAACCTCTTCTGTTAGGCCTGGGTTAATGCCTTGCAGGTTGCTAGCCCTAGGGAAGAGCTGAGGGGCATCTTCTAGAGCATGTGTGTAGGAAAACAAGGGACTTGTTTTCCTGGGAGCCTGGTCTGTGGAGGAAGGCTGCAAAATACCCAGGACAGAAATTTTCACTGTTTCCTGAGAAACCTTATACTTTTATATGTAAATTACTTTATACTGAGCATTAGAATTCAGCTTTTAACAGAAAAAAAAGTTATTAAGGTGTTTTAAATACACCTATAGTTCATGTTTCTGTTGGTGATAGGGGCTGGAGAGTGGATCTCAATGAAATGGAGACAGGTTAAAAAAAAGACTAGAAAACAGAACTTGATGGTATGAGGCTGGATTGAGCAGCTGTAGGGGGCTGACTAGTGTGCTGGGGCTGATCACTCTGGATGCTTGCTCTGAGAGGCAAGCTGGCTTCTCTCTGCTGAGGGATGTCTTCTCCAAATCATATGCCTCCACAAATACTGTTGTAACAGCAACTATGTAGAAAGTGAGAAATTACAATGGATTAATAAATAAAGGTGAGTGCTTTGAAATTCTACCTCTGGTGGCATTTCTGTCCTCTGCCTGCAACTCACCTGCCCCTTTTTGTCCACAGAACCTGCAGTGGGCCCGTGATGTGCTGCTGGGCAGTGGGGTCCCCTGGCAGCAGCTGAAGCACATGCCCGCACAGGGCCTCTTCTGTGAGAGGAACAAGACAAATTTCTTCAATGTAAGTTTACAGAGCTGATAAACACACCCCTGCTTTCTCAGCCATCATTTTAACACCTGCTTCTCATTTGGAAGGTTCGCAAAGGAGCAGTAATGTGAAATTCAGCAAAGGAGCATTAAACAAGCCATGAGAGGCTAAAGAAAAGGCAGAATTGTATCATAGAGAGATCTACTGTGATTTTCCTCTCTTGAAGGGAACCACATTAGAAGGATTATTTCTGATGAGCTTGAGTTATGCATCATTTACCATGCACTTGATGGTTGAGTCGTCTATAAAAATTCTAATTCCATTCATCTTAATTATCCTCCTGTTTACTGATTCTCAACTAGACTTGCACTTCTCATGTCAAAAAATAGTGCTTGTTGCTCTAAGAAATCTCTGGAGTTGGAAGGAGCTTTCTTGTGTTAAGCTTTTGTAGTGTGGCTCAGCAGAAAGAGTATTTCCAAGTCCCATTTCCAAGTCCCCCTACCACACATTGAGGGTGGTAGCAGCACTGTTGTATAGATTGTCCCTGTGTCTCTGGTACCTTCTCGTCCACAGGGGTGTCTGTGCTTCTCAGTGACATGGGACACAGAATACTTCTCAGATTTACATGAACCTTTATCTATCAGATTCCCTACTGTGATTGCCATTTAATGCATTGCTACTGTCCTCAGTATCCCTGGCTTTTCTGTGGTATGTTCCAGGTTTCTGTGCCCTTCTGTTCTTTAGGATAGATAGGACTCTGTAGCTGGTTTGTGGCTTGTGATGCATGGTGAGAACCTGGAGATATTCTGTCTTTCTGGACTATGTATCTTACATGGTTGTCTGTGATTTGCAGTGACAGAATTTTATGTCTCTGCTTTCTCATCCAGTGCTTCTGATTTAATATTTTAATTGTGAAATTTATTTCCATTTTATATCTGTTGACATCGATCTTCATTATCGCTGTATATTATATTAATTAACATACTTCTGTGAAAACTTCCATTAAATATAAGGTAAGTGCTCTTCTCTGATTATAATCCCTCAGTGGATTGAGCAACTAAGGAATACTGGCAGTGGTTCAAATTGTATGGGTCAGTTTGCAAAAGGACCTTCTATATCATTCCATCTTTCTGGATAGAATTTGTGATTAACAAACACTGCCAGCCTGATAAGGTACAGACTAAACAGTTGGGACCTGATTGATGACTACATGGCTTTGTTGTGGTTATTTCCCTGCAGTATATGCCTGCTATCCCTTTAAGGGTCCTGCAGTGTGATAAACTCATCAAGCTGGTGAATTCTTTGGCTCAGATCCAGATATAGCAAGTATTCTTGTGGAGGTTAATGAAATTACTCAACATGCTTCAAGTCAAGTGTGAAGTTTGCATGATCAAGCCTGACTTGTTCACCATTGCAGGTTTAAATGTTGAGTATCTTGTGTTTTTATGTATGAGGAAGATGAGCAGTAGGAAATTGAGCTGTGAGAATAAGGGAGTGTTTCTACTTGAAAATGTGAATTACCATGGAGAGATCACTGGTTCAAATAAATTATGTCTGGGTTTTGAATGCTAGTGTTAGATAATTTAATTTAAAGGTAGATTCCCTGTATCTCTGCGTGGATGTTTCTAGCATGATTTCAACAAACAATCATTCCTTATTCTACATATTGATCTTTTTATACGCTGAAGAATGAAAAGTGCTGGTATAGGTACTAGACAGCTGTATAATAATTCTATTTTCTGAATCAACAAGAATTTAATTCCCATCATTTAATATTATTACAAAAATAAATACACTCTGAGATGAAAGATAACCTTCAGGAAAAGCTATATGCCAGCCCAGTGCAGTATATTAGCAGTACAGTTAGAAAAGAAAGAAGATGTGTGAAAATTATGTTCTCAGCTTGAACTTGGGTCTGCCAACAGATGAAGATAATGTTAGTCAGGAGTGCTCCTTGTAGATTGCTGCCTCCAGACTTTAGAAATTGCAGTTTGGGGACTCAAGTCTAGTGTGCCTCACCTACAGTGATAGTATAACCAGCACATGGAGTGCCTTAGACAGCGAAACAACTTGTTGAGGCCTTTGTGAATCAGTGTAGCATCTTAACTTACTCCTGTATGTGTGTAAGTTGGTCTTGTTAACAAGTACAGTGTACATTATGAGTTTAGCATGACAAAATATTTTGGTCATCTCATTTTCTACTCAGCTATATTTTCAAAATCCTCTTCAAGCCCAACCCTGTGTGGAACATGTGGCAGTAATCCAGTGCAGATGACACAGACAAAGCACAGTGAGAAAATCCAGATCCAAGAGAAAGGGCTGCAAATGCCCTTGAAAAAAAAGCTGTTAATGTCATCTGACATTGCAGAATTGGGCAAACCTAAATCTGTGAACAGCTTGAGAGAAAAATATCTTAACACTGTGCTGACTTTGTCTGGGTTAAACCTCAACTAGCTTGGTCTCATGCAAAGCTCCTAGCCAGGTAGTGGGCGAGCAAATGCACTGCAGCGTAGATAGGTCAGTGCTCAAATACAGACTTGTTGTCATTCACTGCATACAGGTGGTGTTGCATGTGCATGTGATGTCCCTGCTAGTGTCTTGACAGGTGATAAAACAGAAATTGTAGAGCTCTATGAAAGTAAGTAGTTGCATCTAATCTTAGAAATTAAATGGCCAACCTTAAGATTTTCTATGATTATGTCCTCCAGGGTTATTTTCAACAGAAACACGTCGCCTGAAGCATATTTTTAGTTCCATGGAATGCATTTGGTTTAATTTTTTAGAACTCTTTAGCCTTCATGGTACAAAAGAGTTAAATGAATCTCTAAGTGGCTTTCTGTAGATAATTTACTATTGAAATACCTTTTGCTTCTGGAGCAAGTAGCACTCTTGTTTTTAATCTGTTGTACAGAAGATTCAGGGTTATTGAAATTACAGCTGACTCAATTTTACAAGTACAAACAACAGGGTGCAAGAGGGAAAGCTGCTCAAAGAGGGAAAGCTGCTGCTCAAAGGCAAGTAGGGACTGTGCCAGCCTGCTCCTCCCAGACATTTTATAAATCATGCATACTCCTAGTAGAATTATTTATGAAATGTTTATGACAGCACTGTATGAAAAGAAATAAACCTGGGCAAAGCTGTCTGCTGTTAAATTTTACTGCAGAACTGCTGCTCTGAATCTGTGTGTCATGGTCTCTTGTCTAATTTGTTACCTGTAACTCAGCTGCAACTGAAATCTGTTTGGATTAATTTTTTACTGTCTTCAGAATGAGCAAAAAAAGCATTTTCATGTAGCCCTGATTTCTTCTCATTTGACATACTAAAGTAATGTAAGGATGCCCGGAACTTCCCATTTTCAGTTCTAAGAAAGAAAATGCTTACTTCATCCCCGGCAGTGGTCAAGGCCAGGTTGGACAGAGCCTTGGGCGACGCAGTCAAGTGTGAGGTGTCCCTGCCTGTGGCAGGGGCGTTGGAACTAGATGACTTAAGGTCCTTTCCAACCCCAGCCATTCTGTGTTTCTATGATGATTTTATCTGTTTCCCAGTCAATAAAGAAAGGCCCTGATTTTTTAGGAGCGGAGGTTTTGGTTGTTCGCAGCCCTGCTATAGTGATGGCAATCATTGTATGAATAATTATTGCAGTTGGACTTAGAGTTTACTTGTGTTCCCATAAATGAATACCCAGTGTTTTTTGTTTGTCCAGTTACAAAATTCTCTATAACCTGCATGTACAGGTACACTCCAGCTTTTCTCCTTTTCTTTACCTGCGTCTGTATGTGTGCGTGTGTGTGTAAATATGTATTGAGACTTTGGGTTTTTTGGTTTCAGGATGGTTTCTATGGTAACTAAATTTGAAATTAATTCACCAGGAGGAAAAAAAGTCCCCAAACATTGCTTTATATAGTAGGGCATTTTTTAATATATTCAGATTTCATGCCACTATTAATAAAACAAAGTTAAACTTTGTGCACAGATGATGGGTAATCATCAGTCTGTGGGTGGTGATTGTGGAAGAAGTATTTTGATGGTTGAGCTCAGTGTACCAGGAACTTCCCCATATGGTTTAATATACGGTGTTTGTATTTTCCTGGCACATAATCTGTGGCAATAATGATCTGCTGTAATAAAGATCCTGATGTCCATCTTTGGTAACTGTTCCCCACATATGAAGGCTGTGCATGCACACAATATACTACAATGCAGACATTCATGCAAGTCTTGCTGCAAGCTGTTAAGGATAATTGTTCTATTTTTAATTCCAAAAGAAACACTGTTTATTCTCTGCTGCATTCCTGAAGCTCTTCGTTCTGTGGTTTGAGCAAGCAGGGGCAGATTAAGGTAGCAGCATCCACCGGCAGCCAGAATCTGAGAGCAGTGATTTCACTTGGATTTGCCATTGTTCATACCAGGTGTGACTGGGCCCTGGCAGGAGACCTCTGCTGTTTAGAACTGCAAGTTCTGGACACAGAGCACTTGAAGAATAAAGTTTAAGTTTGGTGTTGAAAGTTTCTAGAGGTGGTTCTTGCTATAGCATGGTGATAATCAGTGGGGTGCTTTCTCTGTTACTCTCCCTGTGTAGCAGCTTCTTTCCGTAGTTGTGTTCAGGTTGAGAGTTATGTCTTTGTGTCTTATCAGAAGAAAGTTAATTCTGAAAAGGGGAGTAAGGTTCAAGGACTGATTCTATTTTGGGATTCTGTACAATCAGAGCCATACATCTCTTTTCTGAGATGTGGAAAAGCTAGTATGAAGTCCATAACATAGGGGACTGTCAGGGTGGGGGGGAGGGGGGTGGCAACATGCCTCAGCTCTCCTGGAAGCTGGGCAGTTATATCAAGGAAATTTCATTATATGCCTCAATTGTTTTTATACCTTCTCTTAGACATACATTACTGGTCACTGTCAGAAATATGGCACCGAGTGAATATATGCGATTTTCTTTTGATCTCATACAGCCTTCTTTTGTTTCTTTCCCAGTTCCTGAAGTGTAATCTCCACATTAATGATTCCCATGACTTGAATGGAAATGAAACATTTGTTACAGAATTTAATATCTATGTTAGAAGTAACTGGCTATCTGTCATCTAAGCAAAGAGGGGAATACATCAGGGTGGTCTGAATCTATTCTGGACATGCGTTCTGCTGAGTCTGAGGTTGCTGCTAATGCTGACCTGAGGAACCCCCAAATACCACAGAAGACCAAAGGCAGGTCTTCAAGGCTGATTGTGGCAACTTGACAGAAGCTTCAAGGTCACTGTTTCCTACTGTGTACAGGGAAAGCTTGAAACTGCAGGCAAAGCGCACTAAAATCACTTAACTAGGACTTCTACTGCTCTGCTTTCCTTCCTGTCCTTGCCTAGTGATAGATCTCAGTTACTCTCCTGCTCATAGTTGGTGTGTGTCTCTCCAGTTGGCAAGTGTGCTACCAGCTCCTAGGCATCTGCTGTGTCGAGCATGAGCCTTTGAGAAAAATAGTGCCATTTGAATCAGATTGAGGGGAAAAAGGGAAGAACTTGAAGAATCTCACAGTGCATCCATGTGAGTTGAGATTGTGTCTCAGCATGGTGAGGTTTTGAGTTTAATCACGTATGGGGGCTCTTAGAGAATTAATGGTTATGTTTTAGCTTGACCATGATTGATTGTGATTTTCTGAAAAGAAGTTGGTCTTGTTAGTGTTTCTAATGTTTTATGTGAACGTGAGTGTGAGAGGTTGCTAATTCAAGTTTAAACAAACCCATTAAAAACTCACTAGTGACATCAGAAATCACAAGCATTTAGTTATTCAATTTTGCCTTTCTTGCTTTTGTGTGTTTTGGATGCCATCTTTATGCAACCACAAGGAAAAAGAAACCATAAAGGAATTATTAAAAAGAACAAAAACACAACAACAACGAAACAACCAAAAGGGGTGGGGGGAACCAACTAAAAAAACCCTCCAAACCTTTTTGATTCCAGCAACCAGGTAACACTTTGACCAAGTTATCAGACATAGTCAATAGGTGGTATATACAAAAAAGTGTCTAGAAAAGGTGACCTCCACCATTAACACTGACCTTCTGTCTAGTTGCATAAAATGAAATAATGATAGGATAATGACATCGCATGTTAATAGTTGAATATTTTTATGCTGCTTTTTTTCTTTGTTGTGCTCATGGCAAACAGGGACATCTGGTTAGAGGACAGTTAAATCCCTATCTACTTTAAAAGATAGAACTATCTTTAATCTTTTCAGGAGGTGGCCATATTTTAGCTGTGAAATACCTGTTTTTTCACTGTGCAGGAAATAGGCCCTGAAAGAGCGAGCTTTTGTGAAGTGCTGTTTGGTAAGTGCAGATTCTTACTGCCAGCTTTCTACTGGCTGTGAAGTGTTCAGATTTTAAGAAAAGACACCTCCCTGCTACGTATTTTCTTCTTGTGCTAGGAAGAGCAAGCTACTTTATGAAATTATTTGGCAATTTAGAAACTAGAACTGCCAGCAGTGTGCTGATGTGCTGTTAGGAGGCACTGTGCTGCGAGGAGCCTTTGCTGCAGAGGCGTTTTTGTCAGCTGGGGCTGTATGGGTCACTCAGTGCCTCTCCTTAAGAAGAGGTAGCAGAGACCTTGCTCCACTGGAGATACGTACTGCATTAGAGGTCTGTTTGAGTTAACATGCTGCCTGCCTGGCCTGTCTCCTTAGTAATTTTAACAAGTATTTTGTCACTTTTCCTACATTCCTGAATAATGTCATTATAAAGCTATTGTTCTTCATCTGCATGAGAAAACCATTTCTGTTGTGGTGAAGAAATACTTGTGTGGAAAGCTGCTGAGGAATAAATAAAAAACCCTGCAGGAGTCCCTTCTGAGTCAAATGATTGTATAATCCAGTGCCTTAATTTGTAAATACAGTCAGTGCTGTAAATGGCAGTTATTTTATGGTTACAGTATAAGCCAAAGTTTGCAAGATTGAGGAGTGAAACCAAATCAGTGCCTTCCCATCCCGCTTCCAAAACAGTTCCTTGTTTTTCTGCCTTTTTGGTCTTTGTCAGTTTTCTCGGTTTCCCTTCACTATCTTCTGTGGAATAACACCATGTCAGAGGTGCAGTGCTCACAGCACCCGTCATTGAATATCCATTGAGCCACAGGATAAAGGAACTCATAAAAAGCCTGGTCTCACCTGCCTGCAGATTCAGGAAGGCACAGTTGCATTGATTAAATATAGTTCATATGTACAAAGTTATTTTTGCATCAAGTCTAGAAACTTTCTTTTAATGAATGCTTAAGTTTTGACTAAGTTGATTCATTAAAATGCATAATGAAATGATAGCCTGGCCCTTCTCTTAAACCATAACTGAAAATCAGTTTTATAAAAGTGCATGTATGGAAGAGAATTAGTGTTTGCTTTGACTCCATTAAATTTAGTTATAGTCATGTCTGTGTTAGAAACAGGTAGACATTTTCTATGCGGAAAAGGTGGCTTTTTGAGAATCCACATATTTTAGTAAGCAAACAGATTAATTTTCATTGTTTTTATTGTCTAGCATGGCAAATGGCTTCCACTGGGAGAAGGCAAAGCAGGAAATTGTGATTCTAGTTGCCCCCACAATAAGAGTTAAAATTTAATGACTGTTTTTCCCTGACTTTCCCCTTGATAGTTGTTCCTTTGCCAGCAGCAAGTGTTTTCCTCCTTTGCCTCCTCTTTTTTTTCCATCTGTAAAGTTAATGTAATTCTACTCATAAACCTTCTGACCAGATTTTCTAACGTTTTAATTAGAAGAATGCTTTAGTAGTTGCAAAGGAGTTGGTTCTGTCATTCCCTCTTGCTTGCTCTCTTATGAAATCTTAATGCCAGCTCTGAAAACAAAGGTAAACAAGGAGTTAACTGCGCAAGTGAAACTTTCATAGTGATTGGATTAAAACCAGAAACCCAGTAAGCAATGAAGTCTTAAAGTTGCCTATAAAAAGCTAGATAACTTTTCAACCTCTGCCCAACATGTTATTTACAGTTCTTCACTCCATCCCCTTGGAAAAACAGAACTCATCAGTGAAAAATGTCTGTCGTTCACAGAGTTTTCTGTCTCAGTATATACACACTGTTCTTTCTGGCCAACTCTGCAGGCTTCCAAGACCCAGCTAGTAAAGATGCCAGTAAATCTAAACCCCTAGAGATACAAGCATGGGGTTTTGAACTGTCGTTTGTGCCAGTGGTTATTAAACAGCTATTTTTTCCTATTCTGTTTCCCTCGGAAAAGTTTCTTCTTTTGTTGAGTACATTAATATCTAGACAAAGGTAAGCTAGGGAACAAATGACCCTGAAAGAAACTAAGATAATGGCTCTGTAGAAGAGAGATTGTAATGGAGCTTGTAGTGTGTTACAGGACATAAAGCAGTTAGTTTTAAAGCTGGATCTTAAAACATCATCAGCAACTGTTTAACTCACTCTAAACAGTATTTGAATGGTGCAGACCTTCTAGAATACTGTGTGATGAATGTCCTTTTACAAATGTGTAATGAATAAATCCATTATTTGTTTTTTTTCACCTGCCAGCTCTGTACCTGATACAGAGAGAAGAGGCACTTACTAGGGTTAGTTTTAAACTTAGGTTCTTTGCTTTAAAAAAAAATAAATCTAAATGGGATTTCTAAAAAGCTGAATAGATTTTTAGAAAACTGAGCAAATGAATAGTGACGTTAACTTCATTAAAGTAGCGTGTTCCATGAGAAATATTCTTGGAACTGCAGTTCTCAGCAGAAGGATCTAAATATTTTTTGTGGCTATACATTGCCTTACTGTAAAAATGAAACCAGAAGAACGTGGGCTGAGAGCAGGATGACAGGAGTCTGTGTGTACATCTGTGCAAGTGGATAGCTTTTACAGATAAATATTTTTAATTTAGTGGCTACAGCAAGGTATAATTGTCCAAAGTAAAGAGGTTAAGCTGGAGAAGGTAAGATGGCAGATGATGATAGGTAAGAACATAACTGTTGCTGTGCAATAGCTAGTGTGTGATTAATGGTTTGCTAACTGACTGCAGTATCATTGTGTGGAGCTTGGATAAAGATACTGAGGCAGGAGTTCTCAGAGTAACAGTACTCCATCTTTGGCAAAAATCCTAAAGTTAGAGGAGTAAAAATGTTGAGTATTGTATAGCATTATTGTTCCAGACTGTTTGGCTCCTGTGGAGGAGGTAGGATTTCCTGGCATAATATGAATACTTTTGGAGTTTATGTGATAGCTACTATGTGAGTCAGGGGTGACCACGTAAGCAAGGTGACTTTCTCAGCCTCCTGACAGGAATTCAAACAAAAAGATGATTGAGTGGCTGAGCAACAGGAATGAAGTCCACAGTGGTCAGTATTTTAGCTTGCTCCTCTGAACACTTGAAGGTATTACTGTGATCCAACAAGGAAAGTCCTATAAGAGCTTGAGTGAAAAGCTTCAAGAGCTTTATGACTTTTGTTCATTTCAGTTCCCTAAACTTCATCTCCACCAGTTTGCTTCCTTACCTCCTGTCAATAAACAGTTTTATAAATTTGGCCTATATGAAGTTGTTTAATTTTTCTGTAGGTTAGAAGAAGCAAAATCAGAAAAAACAGAGACCTTTCACTTGAAGCACTTCCTAAGAGTTACTCAGGATGAATTACTGATTTCACTGGCTATTTGGTTTGCTGGCATAAAATAAAAATCAGAATTTAAAACACCTATCAGGTCATTTTCTAGTTAAATCTTCAGCTGCTCCCTGTGTGTATAGTCAAAGTGTATCAGCACTTACACTGTGATCTGCTTACTAAACTGGAACTAGTGTAAGTCATTAATATAATGGCCTTGTATATACTCCAACATACTGACTCCAAAGTGACTGAAGTATTTCCAGTGGGAAAAATTTGGACAAACCTGAAGATAGGCCAGGCTTTTCATTTGAATGCACTGCAATGATTTCAAAAGTGTTTTCTTTGTAGTGCAAAAGAAAATATTCATAATAGGAGTGTGTTAAAATGCACATTCCAGTTACTTTGTAAGCTGAAATGCTGACAATGGGATAAACTTAATCTTTAAAGACCATATTTGATGGCACATAAAGGTGATGTTTTCATGCCTATAATGAAGTAGTTGTTCCAGTAGGGTCCAAAGAAAAGCATCTGGCTGTTTATCCTTAATCTGACAGGTCTGTACTGAAGGTCTTGCTGCAAATTATTTCCAAACAGATTTAGGTGAGGATATTTTCCTTGTAATTTTCTTTGCAATAAACAAGTGGAAGTATTTTTCTGAATTAATTATACTAAAATGAATGTTGCTTTCAGGACCACAAAAAATTACATTTTAGCATTTCAGGTAAAATGCGCGACTGCATATGCAGCCTAATGTTTCAAAAGTTAAGCTAATGCAAAACAAAGACTGAGATTTTGAAGCTTAAGCTTTTCCCTTTTTTGGTTTGTGTTTTTTTTTTTTTTAAAGAACTTTTAAAATATTTAAATTGCAACAGCAAATAAGCAATACTCCGTGTAGTTTGTAAATAAAACACTAAGGTATGGAAGTACTAGAAACTGATGAAAATTGAAATTAACAATAGTTTGGTTTGGTTTTGTATCACAGGTTGTAAGAATGAAAACCTAAACAAATAGTATTTGATTGGCGTGTTCATTCCTTATTAGTTCTTTCTCTGCACAGATCTTGAAGTAAACACGCTGGCTGCATCTACTCCGTATCTTCTGTAATGAGATGCTCTTGCTGCTTTGCAAGTACAGCAAAGCTAGAAAAAATAGTTTTGAATAGGTTTTTTTCACTTTAAGTAAATAAGAATTCACCAGTAAGTGCCATATCCAGGAGGAGTTACTCTTCAGACTTTGCCCCCCATAGTTCTTGTGGCCATTGTTCTATGAAGGGTTGTTTTTTTTTGATTGGGGCTTTTTTTTTTTCATCTTAACCTTTTGACAGTAACTGCCCAAAACAGTAATATAGAAAGAAACAAGAAAATGTTCACCATTTCGTAACTGGTCTTCAGTCCTTGCAGCACAATGGATTCACATATGTATCCCAGAAAGGAAATACAGCTTTCTCCAGAGGGGGCAGGGAACAACACAGAGTAAAATGAGTCCTGAATGCTTTGTCAGCAGTAAAATGGGATCTGCAGGCAGTAAATTCTTGTCTTGCAGGGATAAAACATGAGCAACAGTAAAAGGACTTCTTGAGTTTTACTCTTTGTGTGTGCACGTATGGATGTTTGTGTGTATTTTAAGAGAAATGAACAGTTAAATATTGAGAAACAAAGACTTTTTAAGGTAGAATAAAAATGAAAGAACTATTACTTTAAAATGTTAGACAATAAAGTTAATCTTAATGGAAAATAAATGTGATCTTTAACAGTGGGTAACTGGCTAGAGGACTTAGTCTTGCTCCTGTGACTGAATTCCAAACGTGAGATATTGGTGAGAAGATTGCAGCACAATGAGATACTAATGCACTTTCTTCAAGTGTCTTGTTAGCTTATTCAAATGTCCTGTAGAAGTATGGAAGCTAAAAAGAATGAAACAATACTTCTGAGTCCAGTTGCAGCTATTTCCAATCACAAAGAGTGGAAATTAGCTTCAAGTTGAATTTGCTGTACTTGACTGACGAGGGACTGTGCAGTGAGTGCTTTCGAACTGAAGGAAGTCTAATGGCTCTCGATGAGGAAACGTGCTTGGGTTCTCAGCATTGCCAGGTTGCTTACACAATTCCAACGGAAGACATTTACAAAATCCAGTCTTGAACTGCTTTGGAGATTGTCAGTACCTGGATGAGGCACTTGGGAAGCAAAAAGATTTGAATTAGGGGAAAAAAAAAAGAGGAGACAGACAGGACTTAACTGCTTTACACATTTCATGCTCAGAGAGTTCTCAGTTTAGGATTTAGCCATTCAGTCAATGTGACCCTGCTGATAAAGTGTGGGAGAAAAGGGAAGAATAATTTTAAGCAGAAAGGGGGGTTTCTGGTTTTTTTTTGTAAATCAGCATTGCAGAAAGTATTGCTCTCTTTCTGAAATTGTTGCTACAAATCATAGACGGTGTATTCTGGGCACGGCATTACTGTGACAACGTAGGCAGGTAAACCATTCACATGTAGGCCTATTTTATGGGTTATGTTGTCACTGTCTTTTCAATATGTCACTTTTCTCCCTTTAAAATCTGACAAGTCTCTGCTTGCTTTTTCTGAATAATTGAGCCAGAATAAAATTTCCTGCCTCTGTATGTTCTCAAATCGATAAGGTAAAGCAAAGCAAAGTGTCTTTCTTCCTGAAAACTTCCGTCTGAGAGCTGTCTCTGGCAGCAGACTGAAGCTGACAAAATGAAAGGCCCACCAGGAGATGAGTCTGAATCTGATGTCTTTTAAGTATGTGGGCAGCAAGGGGAAGACAGCAAGATGATATACCACAGGTTTCTGTTCCAAATCTCCTTTCTTTTATTCCTATTGCTACCTTTTGACATATTCCTCTCCCTATTTTTGCATTTGCATTTATTCTTTCTTTTTCCATTTGCCCTTTAAAGAACAGCAGTTCACATGTACTGTGAGGACAAATAATTAGGTATTATTTTACATTTGTTTCTCTCTACACAAGGACAGCATATGTTCCATATGGAATTCCCCAGATAATAGCTTTATCCATAGCAACTCCTGTTCTTAAGAGGAGTAAGTTCGTCTGGTGTAAAATTGTACTAAATTGGTTAAAATATTCTTTTAGAATCAAAGTTACAGTTTGCAAGCAAAACAGTAATTGTCAGAAGGGACTGAATTACCCTTATGCGTTGAATATTGAGTAGTGACAGCTTTTGAAAAGGCTCGAGTCCTCTGAAGGTCCAGATTTGACGCTTGCTTATGTTTCTCTTTGAAATTCAGAAGGAATAAAATTACCTCTTAACAAACAAGAAATACAAACCTGTATATAGCCAGGATAGCATCTGGACAATAAAATGGGTAAATACATGAAATGTGAAATATATTTTTCTCTCCTCCCTCCTCTTCGCTCTCCTTAACCTCTCTCTGTTACCTACTGACCACCGTGTGGGTTTAACTTAAGCGCAGGTATGTTGTTGGTTTTGGTCATTGGTAGCAGCCAGTTCTGCTGCTCAGCATTAGTGATTTCCTTACCGTAGCTGCCTGGAAAACATAAGACCACAAAATTTGCTACTCAGGATTAGGCTGAGTTTTCTAGGCAAATATTCCAATCTGGTACCTATTGTTATCTGACTGTTTGCAAGAAGATTAAAAATATCTGAGTTAAAGGAAGCAAATGCTGCTGCTGAAGGAAGAATACTTTCTAGTTCCTTTAAGACTTCCATTGCACTGGAAACTTGGGATTACTCTTATCTCTATAAGGGGAAGAGAAAAAAAAAAGCCACCTACAAGTGAAAACAATGTCCTACTTCCCTAAAAACAAAAGATGAAATCTCCTTTTCCGAAGTGGAAATCAAGTTCATGCTAGGATTTCCAGTGCATATCCTCTGAAGAAAATAATTTGAAAATGGAACAGAATTTCAAATACATTGACATTAACAAACTCATACGCTGTGTTTGCAAGGAAAGCTGCACCCTTATCTCGACAGGGCAGAGAGCTCTGGAATCTTTCTTGAATGTTCATTATTCACCCTGGAACATTTTATCAAGAAATCCCAGTGTGCAGAAGTTAAAAATGCTTAAAAGTGTAAATTCAGTTCCATCTGACTCCTGGTATTTATTGTGGCACTGGAGAGTGTGTGATAGAGCTCACATCCCATAGGTGATTCTGGCTGAGACATTCCTCGAACCTTCTCTGGTTGTTAATGATTTAAAGATACGGAAGATTGAAGGGGGCAGGGGGAGAGGGATTTGAAGAAATGCAACTCTTAAAGAAAGAAACATGGAGTGAAATGCAAACTTGCTCCTTTTTAATGGTCTGGAATTGTGCTCTGCCCTCCCCTTTTCCCATCATAAATAACTGAAAAGGCAGTATGGGACATGGTCTTTGAGGATTAACAGTTGCATCTAGGATAATTGTTCTTTCTCAGAGATGGTTTGCTGAACTGAAACTATTCATTACCAGTATTTATTTTTAAAGGGATAAATGTTAGGTCATCTTGTTGACTCTGGGCATATTTTAAGTTCCCTGTAATTGTTCTGTCAGTCTTTTTTCCATCCATCCTTTCTTGCCAAAATGCATAAATTTGCATTGTTTTGTACCTGTATCACCTAAATTAAACTTAAGAAAGCAGCCAATGTTAGCTAAAGCCTTCATTCGCAGTGTCTTCAACTAATAAACTAAGAAAATACTATATCATCTTTTATCCCTAATCAGCCAGAAGACTTGAACAGTGTCCCAAATACTGCCCTGTGTAAAAATAATTAATGAAAAAGCCTTTGCTATTACATAGCTTTATGTCTGAATACAGGCGTAATGGTGCCAGCCATCCTCTGCAGCAGGCATTTCACCAGCAAGCCTGGAGCAGGGGCAGTGGGATTACAGCTAGCTAAACCAGAGGTGTATCTTAAAAGCGTGTGTGTGGGTGCATGTGAGTAACTCGAGGTTATTTCTGACACGAGCACATTTGCTCCCTTTTTGTGATCACCAAGTACACGGTTTTATCCACTCTTTGCTCCAACCTTACTGAATTTTGAGTGTTTCTATAATGCATCTTCTATATCCAGAATGTAGAAGCCCCATAAGCTGTGGCTGGTTCCCACAGGTACAGGGGATGCCACATACACTGCTCTGGGCACCTGTTTTTTACCTTAGGTAACCTAATTGGAATTCTTTTGCTCAGTAGCACCATAAGTTATGAACACCTGCATGTGCAAATAGTGCAAAATGCATTCTGCTT
The DNA here is from genome assembly GCA_009867235.2 of Psittacus erithacus. Taxonomy (NCBI): domain Eukaryota; kingdom Metazoa; phylum Chordata; class Aves; order Psittaciformes; family Psittacidae; genus Psittacus; species Psittacus erithacus. The sequence goes on along the minus strand of WYDI02025177.1, from coordinate 242,577 downwards.
GTGATGGTTCAGACAACTGAGTAGAGATAAGAATTGATAACAAACCTTTGGAATTGGCTCGAATCAAAGATAATCTGTGGTGAAAAACATATCCTTTTAAACTCTAAAGAGACAAATTTGTTTCCTTAATTTGAGTTCGTAATGGACCGTTGCCAAATAATGTTTCTATACAAAAGCAACAATGAATCAGACATGTATTAAATATTCCAATTGGTGATGTTTTAAAAATCTGCTTGTTTGTAAAGCAGTTTGAAATCTAGCAACTAAGTATTATTCTAATTATTGTTTACCTTTCATTATCATTTAAAGATATCTCTGTTCTTGCTGGTTTTTATGGTACCATGACTGCAGCATCTAGGAGGTATTAATTAGAAACTAAAATCCTTACATTGCCATGCTTATGGCTTAAAGGTGTTTAATTGTGCAGGACTTTTCTATGACATAATTTCCAGTCTAATGAACACCCAGTCCTTGGGCTATTAACTTCAGACATTTTACGATGTATTTAATCCAGGGACAACAGCTACTTAATTTGCATAAATAAATGACAATGCATAGGAAGAAAACCCCAGTGCAATAGAGGAAATAAGAGCTTGGCTGTTAACAGGGACTAAATGAGTGGATGAATAAGGACAGGTCAAGAAGGACCCTATTTTCATGAACACATAGAAAGGAAGTATTCATTTCAGTTCTGTATTTAAAACATAAATCCATGTTATACAGTTGAAAGAGTAAAGGTTAATGGATTTTTGAAGTGGTAGTGCCCAAACTGCATTGTTAATCTGTATAGAATGGGTTAGTGCTGCCTTTGGTAGTAGGATGTAAGGGGTGATGAAGACATGGGTTATTTTAAAGAGTGGTAATGCCCACAGTGAAGTCTCAGCTTTAAAACGAAAAGCTGATTCTTACAGTTTAAGTGGAGAGACACAGGGTACTGTTGATTAATTCATTTTATAAAAGATAACTAGGAAAGATAAGTTATTCTTCAGCCTTTTTTTTTCAATACGCTGTTAAACATCAATGTATATATATGAAGTATGCAAATAAGTGGGAAGGGCCAAGGTATACGGAGCTTTCCATGTGAGAAGCCTAGAACTGATGTGTTTAGAAAAGACGAACTTCCACAAATTAAAAACCAGGTAAAAAGTGGCTAAAATAATGGGAAAGAAAGATAACCTCAGCTACTGACTTCTGCATAGCATGTAGGGACTGTGGCAGCTGTGGAGCAGGCTATTAAACCTGAGGTGTCAGCAAGCAGGATAGGTTTTTGAGCACTTAGGAATAATCCTAACAGATGGAAAGAGGAAAGAAAAAAACCAAACAGAACAACCCCCTGCAATGCTTGGATGGGCAAGGGGGAAGGAAGTCAGAGCAACTGCCCTGCTTGCAAAGCTGAGAGAAAGGAACACGTAAATGTGTAAACTGTTGTGTGAAGGTAAATCACGAGCAGAGCCCAGGTGAATGGTTGGGAAAAGGAGATGAGTTTAGCTGCACTGTGATTAGGTTGAGGAAGACAAAGCCTTAGATGGACTGAGGCTGGCAGGGGACTAGCAGACTGGGGCTCTTCTTTTGAGATTGACTGAAATGGGAAGTATGGGTGGGAAAGAATGAGGGTAGGCCTTTGTTTTCACCTTCAAATAGTTTGAGAAAGGGAGAAAGATGTAATGGAAGTGGTCACAAAGGGCTCTGGTGATAGACGTGCAATAGCAGGAGCTGGAGATCAGTTGAGGGCACGATATGACCCTATAAATAAAAGGATGGGGTGTGAGAGAGGTGTCGGGTGTGCGGTGAAGGGTGTCCGGTGGCACAGGGAGCGGCGGTGGATGCACGGCGGTGCCCGGGCGAGCAGCACAGGCCCCGCGCACCAAGCAGCCATGGCTGCAGCCGCTGAGAGAGGCCGCGGCCTCTCCCCTCACGCTCCGAGCATCCCGGCGGGCTGCGGGGAGAGGAGGGGACCGGCCGCGCTCGGGAAAAATAGGTCACGACTTGTATGCCGGCGAAGTGAAGGGCTATGGAGCGGCAGCGGCGGGGTTAGGCTGGGTCAGGGAGGATTTTGGGAAGGCTGGGCAGGCAGGTGGGCGCAGACAGCCGTGTGTTATTAATGCCTGCGAACCGACAGGAGCAGCTGTTTACTCACTCGCCCTCAGCGGGATGGCTCCGAGCCAGGCTCGGCAGTAACTGGAACCAAACATCCGATGTCAAACAAGACCGGCCTCCGCCCGGGGAGCGAGCAAACAGCCCCGGCCCTGCCCCCCCCCCCCGGCGCCCCGGCTGCGCAGAGAAAAGGGGTAAAAAATCCCAGATTCGGGTAAACGCGTGCGGGACCCCGCGGGGCGCGCGCCGGTACCACAGGAAGCGCGCGCAGCCCGCGGGGCCCGTCAGGTGGGGGCGCGGGGGCGGGCGCTCGGGCTCCGCGGGCCGCCGGGGAACTCCGGTGCAGCGATCGCGCCGCCCCGGTAATGGTGAGCGGTGGCGGGCGGGGGAGCTGCCCCCGCGGGCGGGCCGAGCGCTGCCGGCGGCGGGGGGGTGAGGGCCGGGCCGCTGGGGTGAGGTGGGGGCGGCGCGGGGTTGTAGTAAGTTTGCTTCCTCCCAGGCAGCAGCGGCAGCGGCGCGGGCAGCTGCCGGGCTCCCCGCGCTGCAGGGCGTTTCTCGGTGCGGCTGCCTGCGCCCCTGCCCGCGGGTGTTAGAGCCCTTCCCCGAGCAGCTGCTGCCGCCGTGGGGAATCCCTTCCTCAGGGCCAGGCTGAGGCGCTGCGGCCGCCAGCCCGCAGGGCTCGGCCCCCCCCATCGCCGGCGGGCAGGAGCTGTGTGCGCTCCGGTGACATTTGCCGTCGTGCTTGGGAAATACTTGTTTCGTTAGTTCGGTGCGCCTGCGGTCAGACGCTGTAACAGATCTGCGGAGGAAAACCCTGAGAGCGATGGGAGACGGAGGAGTCGAGAGAAGTTTGGAAGGGGGGACGAAAGGGTGAGGGATTTTTGTTGTCTTTGGTCTGTATTGTTTGGGTTTTCTCGGTCTCCTTCCTCCACCCCCTTAGTGGGATGAATTATTTAGCACCTCGGTTTAAATTCATCCCTAAAGCTTGCAAGGGGAGGCTTTCATGGCTAAAGGAAGAAAGGAGACGGTAGGTCTGTAAGAATCATGTCTGTCACAGAGCAGCCCAGCTGTGATCTCTGGTGTGCACTCTGCCTACGACAGCCGGGCTCACGCTGGAGATTCCCCTTCTTACCGGTGACCTAACTGCAAAGCCTGTTGTTCAGCATCTATTTTGCATGAGCTACTATGCTGTAGCAGTTGCTGCTTCATTCAGCTAGAGAGGCAGGGTAAGAGGATTCCAGTTTAATTAGCAGTTTGCTAAAACCAGTCAGCATTGTCTGGTCACATGTTTATAATTGCAGAATGTATGTCTTAATTGCAGTAAATTCTGGTGGTGTGCATAAAGCAGTGCCACATGCTGTTTGCAGCATTGGCTGTGGCAGCTTCGTGTTTCTGCTGGTTTAATTTACTGCAGCATGTGTTTACTTGTGCAGCGGCAGATTTGCTGTGTGCTGTGGGTATTCTGCATGAAGCAGATCGAGGAATCGAAGCATATGCTGTGGAGGTTTTTATTGCCCAGAGAGCTGCAAGATGTGTCTTTTTTTATTGGAGCATATTCAGGTTGACATCTTGAATACCCAGATACTGTGCTGCTTGTTTTCAATAATAGGACTTCTGTGTGTTTTTAGCATTCTTATTGGAGCCTGAAATACTCTAAATGTTGGGGCCTTCCTCTCTGCTCCTCCCCCTCGCTAATTACTCTGGTTGTTCTCAAACAAATAATTCCTATCTCTCAGTATCCCTGAAATCAAACGCCAGCAGGCTGTACCCTGTCTTCTGCTTAGCTCAGTGAGTCACTACCACGTCTTGTGCTAGATTAAGCTGTTGTAGTCTTGCTGCTGGTTGAATATTGAAGATCCCCTGTGTATACTGTGATTTACATTACTGTGAATAGGGTAATTGAATTACAGCTTCTCTGCAAAGTCTTGTTCCTCTGGTGTTATCAAAGATCAGCCAACTTTAGTTGGGGCGCTAGGCAGGCTGCTGCCTAAATGTTGGCTGGAATTAGACATTTCCCCAGCTCTTATACTTGGATAAAGAACTACTTTTGTTTATTGGTGTTAAACCCTGTATTGCTGAGGAAGCCTCGGGAGTCTCTGAAAGCAAGACAGCAGTAGGTGTTAACTCCCCCTCCAAGGTAAAATACTTGAATAACAAAGTTAATGACATTCTTTTTTGTGCAGGAATTCCTGTATCAGAGGCGAAAAGATATTCTGAGGTTAGCCATGGGGTGTGTAACAGTAAGAGATTTTTTTGCCTTTTATAGCAGTCAGGATTCATTCAGGGCCTCCACTTGCTGGACAGAGGAGGGAAGTGTTCCATGGATGCTTCTGTGGTGGGGGGAGAAGGGGGAATGAAATGAGTTCTCTGTCAGCTCCTAATGACTTAATTTGAGGATCTTAATTGGTGAGGATGAAATGTGCAAACTCACGCAGAGCTTTAGTCGAGATGAGTGTGTCTTCTCCATGGCTTGACTCCTTTTTACTGCTGCGTATGTCTTTTTCTGGTCGATAACTGCTAATATTTGTTTCTTGCTACCTGTTTTAAATAAGCTCTTTCTTGCCCTTAACTTCAACTGACAAACGGTTTGAAATCCAGGATGTGTACTTCTGTCATTCCTAAGCCAGTATGAACCCTCAGATGGAACTGTGACCTTCAAATAGGAACTAAATCATGCACTTGCAAACACATGTCTTTATAAAACTGGCATTAAGAAAAGGGAATAGGGAACCCTAGTCAGATCTTACAGGTTTCTGATTCAAGAATAAAGGGCTTTTCCACTGACTCCTGCAGTCATTTTCTCTCTGTCAGAACACTAGAGGAGTTTAAATTTTTGTTCAGTTCTCTGTTTCTTTTGTTCTTCTCAACATTGATGAAAGATGCAAGTAATTCTCTATGCTTCCAGATTGTGTGCACGTACCAAAATACCAGCCAGTGATAGAATATGTGCCATTCTTGTTGCTTTGCAAGAGGCTTTTAGGATTTGATGGCTAATAGTGAACAATTGAGTATGTATGGCACTTCATATTTTCTCCTGGTTGGTAGTACTTGTTTATATTCATGCTATTAAAAAATACAGTTCTTCATTACATCAGGATATGCAGCTCTCAGAATTTTTTGTAGATAACTTCTCTGTTTATTTAGTGGAATTTACTAGCTTTTTCTATAGTATGTTCCTAAATAAGCTGCAAAATCCCTGCCTGTGTATATTTTGAAGGTTGTGGCTCATAAGCTACTAAACGTGAATCTGAGGTCTAACAGCTCCAAAGAGAATCTGATGTAACTTTGGTAATACCCGACCAGAGCTGGCTGTTACAACCACATACTGATACGTCACTTCCTAATGACAACATGGCTCTCTTCATACCAAGTTGCAGTATGAACAGTACTCAAAATTGTTGGGGTTTTCTTGCGGCATTATCTTGAACCTACTTACTTTTTCATATTTACCAGGTCAGCTGAGAGACACTGTGCCTGAGTGCTGAGGAAAAATGTGCTCTTGAGAAGTCCTTTTGTGTGCCCTCAAAGTTAAATGATGTGGCTGTGTGATCGCTCACAATACTCTTAAGAGAAACTCATGTATCTGAACGATGCATCTTAGCCAAAAGGTATCATAAGGACAGTATTTCTAGGTAATTTTATATGAAGATGAAATTTTATATCAAGATGAAATTAAGCTGAAGGCTCTTCCCTAGTAGTTTTAAAGATATCACTGGATTGCGTTTTATGAGCTGCCATGCGATACTGATTTAGAAGGTTTTCTCTTTTCAAAGCTGTGATGGAAGCTAACAGCAAGTGTTCTCTGGGTGTTTTTTATTTATGTTCCTTCAGGCCCAAAGATCTCTTTCAGCAGGATCTCCTAATGCCATGTGTTCTAGTGATCTGATGCTGTCACACAGAACACTGAGTGCTTGATCAGTGCTGTTTTCTGAAATGCTAGCATTTTCCTCTGCACTACTGGTCCAGCCTGAGACCCTCCAGCTTTTGGTATTTTCTGAGATTTTGGGTCAAAGCTGGTGATACATTTGTAAAACACACAGGTGGATGATGTTATTTTCAAAGCATTATACGAGTATGCTGAAGTATTTTGCAAACACTGGGATTTTATAGCTTCTCATCTTGATGTTTTAGTGTGGGTGTCATTATGTAGAAGAGAGTCTGAAAGACGGAAGACATTCCATGCTGTCAGTGTAGGGAAGCTGGATGTCAGCTGTGGGGTGGGAGTGGGCAGTTCAGCATTTTGTTTGCTGAAAAATAAGGGATGCTGGATTAAAGAGCAGGTTTTGTTGGCATTAAAAATTGAGTATTTTGATAAAAGTACTTTTTAGCACTCTGATAGCCTAGTTTAAAGACTCAAAATCAGTTGAGTATGTATTGGGCAATCAGTAATTACATGTGGAACTTGGATATGTAAGTATGGGAACATATTTCTTCAAATACTGAGAAATCCTTGAAGCCTACTGAAATAGTAGAAGTTGTCATGTATGAGAAGGAGACCCTTACTGCAGTGTTTCAGCATGAAGAATCTCCAGACAGCTAATTATATAATCAATGTGCTAAATCTCAACAATTATCACACCTTTTAATGTCACAAACTTCTTGTCCTCCTTTTCTTTCTAATATCTTATACTGCGCTAGGTAATGAGGTGAATCAGCATGAGCTGTTTGGAGATAGACAGCTTTAGGTTCCTGTAAGACAGGTAGGTAGGATTTGGTTTTTTTCCTTTGCTGCACTCACCCACCGAACTTGAAAATTAGCTGATGTTGTTGTGAAAAAGCTGTCATCTTTTTCTTGTAGCAGCTGCCTTGCCCTTGGCCCGTTTGGCCATTCCACAGTTTGTATCATTCTCCACATCCTTTTGAGCATCTGTCTTCTGTTTAAATTCTCCATTTAAGCCTTGTCCTGGTGTTACTCCCAGAGGAGTGGAAAAACTACCTTTTGGAGAGTGAGACATTTATCTCCAGACTTTAACTCTTCTGTCCCTGCATTAGATTGCTAGGTATTTCTAATCTTTCTTCTTCATACCCAGGCTTCGTTATGCTTTGCTACTCTTGTATTGTTTTAAGGCAGGAGTGTTGTCAGGGTACCATTAGTAATACAGTGTGCCAGGTTGACTGGTTTTGCTGATTACCAGATGTGGGCAGAGATGACAGCTGGTAGTTCTGTATTCTGAAGTAGTTTTTGTTTTATTGAAATAAGGTTGAATTAACCCTCCCTCCACCAAATAGAATCTGATACTGGTTAAAGTGCCTCTCTGTACGCTACTTGCTGTTTAATTTGTAACCCCTGGGGAGATGGGGACAGTCACTCTAGTGACGCAAACGTAGGGGTCTAGGTAAAAAAACCTGTCAATCCTGAAAGTTGCCCTTCTCTGGCAACCAGCAGCTTCTCCCAGATGTGTTAGCCCCAATTCTCTTTGTGTTTCCACGGCACCTCCTTTAGGAATGAGTAGTGGGGCTCAACCTTGGTATGCCACTGACAGAAACCAGAACCGCCTTGCAGACTTGCCATTTGGCATTTGTCCCACAGCTGTATCTTCAAATCCATCTCTGCTCTGGCACCCTGGACTCCCAGAGTAGAGAAATGAGGAGCCAGTCAAGAGGAAATTTAAGTATTGTTTCTTAGAGTACTCAGGGGAGGGGTGCTCCACTGGTGCTGTTGGCGTTAACCTGGAAATGTAGTGCAGGGAACAGTTGTAATCATCAAAGGGGTGTTGTGTTTTGCACACATCTCATTGTGTTTCCTGTTTTTTTCAAGTGGATAATGTCTGCCTGAGGCACATATCACAGAAGCTCCAGAGGCAATGCGACTGTGTCATTGCTTGAACAGGACTGAACCTTAAAAACAGGTTTTAAGAGAATGCCTGTCTCTCCTCGCTTTCTTTTCTTTCTTTCCTTTGCAGCCATGGAGTAGAATGGATTCTTTACTGCTTTTTATTAACTTTTTTTGTATTGTCTATTTAGCCATTTCCCTTTAAAAAGAAATGATGTGACTTTTGTTGACATTGTTGTGAAATCACATGGTACGTGGGAACCATCTGAGTAAAAACTCTTCAAGCCTCCTGGCCCAGTGAACAAAACCCTCCGGATTCAGCCTGGCAAATATCCAAACCCAGTGTTCTGTGAACGCTATCTGTAGACCTCAGTTTCTGTTTCACTAATTCCACCTGAACTTGTAACTCATCATCTTAACAAGGCATTTCTGGCTTTATATAATTGCTTATGCAGCAAGGAAATGACTCCCTTTCCTTGCCTCGTGTGTGTCCACCTGACTCATGCTCGCAGATAATAGTCTCCCCAAGTGGGTATGGCTTGCGTGTTCTTTTCATAGGGTTAAAACCAGTTCTGTGCCAAGTCAACTATCAAATGATTGTTCTAGAAACTGAAAAATCTGAAAATTAAGACTCTGAAAATATGTTGTATTTTGATGAGACAAACGAGGTGAAAATGGCCCATTATGTTTCTTGATCAACATATGATAATGGGAGCATGTGGAACATTTTCATTTGTCAGCAGTTTTCATACTGCTGTCTTACTAATATAATATTGCAGAATTCCACAGTTTTTCCAGAAAGCAGGCATGCTGTTTATTCACTTCCAAGTGTGTGTATTTAAAAAAGAAGAGAAAAATAAGCAGACAACATTTACCTTGTGCAGAGCAGGCACTGTAATCCTGCTTGTTTCTGACTTACTGAAAGGAAGTTGCTGCAGTTTTGCCTTGTTTGTGTTTCCTTTTCCAGGCTGATAAAATATCATTTATTTATTATCACGCCATTGTTTTAAGTTCTGTTACTGTAGTATGTGACCAAGACTAATAGCAGGCAAGAGGAGTGCTGCTTAAATACTCTGGAAAAGTTCATAAGGTTTTTCTATAATTGGCTAAGTTACTCACAAAAAGTAGGGGCTGCCTTTTTTCCTTTGATAACACAAATCCCTGCAGCTAATAATTTTACTATTTGGAATATGGGTGCTTTCATTTCTTAATACTTTTGTGCTCACTCATGTTCCTGTTCACAAAAGTGGAATTATTCCCCTACATACTGAAAGGCAGTAAAGATGCAATGAAGAATTAAGAAAAATAACAGAATTGTCTGAAGAAAAGAAGAAAAGCCAAAAACACGTGACAGAGTAAAATACTGGGAGATATGGAAGCACTTTAAGATTGGATGAGGAAAGATGGTTTAGTAATTTACTGCATGGAGGAAGGAGCAGCCGTTTTGATGGTTACACTCAAACTAGCAGGAAGCCACGAGTTAAGCAAGCACATGCCTACTGGCTTGAGCCTAAATAGAGCAATACTTACGCAGAGGAGTAGGGGTATTCAAGATTCTGTGCTATACTTTCTTAGCTGGAAAGGGTGGGGTTTCAGATCATGTGTGCTGAAACTGTTCAGCTTGAACCATACTCCTTTCCTTTTCAGGCCCCCAGTACAAAATCGTATGTTGACCTAAGTAACTGTGAAGAGAGGACACAAGTCAAACTACAAGTGCTTCAGTACGTGTGTGTAACCCTGTATTAAAACAGACATAGAACAAACAAAAAAGGATTTAGGAAGGTGTGAGCTTTCCAAGGATTATGCAATTGTGCTTAGTTCAATTTCTAATTCCAAAAGACTGTGTAGGTTGTTGCATTATTAATCGGCGGTTTCCCTGCGCAACTTCATTAGTTGGTTTGTCAGTTTTGTCATGTTTTCTGACAATCTTAAAGTAGAATCATAGAATGGTTAGGGTTGGAAATGACCTTCAGATCATCCAGTTCCAAACCCGTTGCCATGGGCAGGGACACCTTCCACTAAACCATGGCACCCAAGGCTCTGTCCAACCTGGCCCTGAACACCGCCAGGGATGGAGCATTCACAACTTCCTTGGGCAACCCATTCCAGTGCCTCACCACCCTCACAGTAAAGAACTTCCTCCTTATATCCAGTCTAAACTTCCCTTGTTTAAGTTTGAACCCGTTACTCCTTGTACTGTCACTGCAGTCCCTAATGAAGAATCCCTCCTCAGCATCCTTATAGGCCCCCTTCAGATACTGAAAGGCTGCTATGAGGTCACCATACAGCCTTCTCTTCTCCAGGCTGCACAGCTCCAACTTTCTCAGCCTGTCTTCATACGGGAGGTGCTCCAGTCCTGTGATCTCTAAGAGCTCTTAGTAGAACATTACTGACACTGGCAAATGAAGAAGTGTGTTTTTGCTTTGGTCGCTTGAAGGCAGCAGTGGAATTGAGTTTGTTGCATGTGGTGTAACTTGTGCTTCTGTGACCCCTTGGGGAAAAAAAGAAGGAATTGAGTCATAAGTAACTGGAGGTCCATATTTGTAGCAGCAGTCTTTTTATGTGTTTGCTTGTTGTATGTGAATTGGATCATTTGAAGTGTGACTAGCATTTCTGCATTTTGTTAAGAGGAGAAGCCATGGAGCACTTAGTAGGGTTTGATCTCTACTTAGAAAATGGCGTGCTCTGAAGCTGTGCAGCATCAGCAGCAGCCATCCCCAGGGAAGTTTGGGTTTTGCTGAGAACTGTCAGCCTTCCCTCCTCAGAGAGGCATTCCTAAACCCCAGGGAATCTCCTCCCATAAAGTTCTGGAGTAAGTAGCAAGAAGGAATAATAAGTACTTCCTTCCTTTCTATTTTCAGTGGCTGAACTAGAAAGTGTCCACTAATGCTGCAGCTCGTGCTCACAAAACCCAGCGTAGTGTGGTCTTCTTTTCCTGACCCTGCTCCCCAGGTCTTCAGTTTTTCTGCAAGGAGAGGTGGTGCAGCTGGCTTCCCCCACCCCCAGCCCTCACAGACTGTGTTTAGCTAGGAAGGCATGGAGAGCAGCTTGATGGTTTGGATCTTGAGAGGCATTTTGGAGTTTTTGGAAGCGCCTCACTCCTTCCTTTAGTTTCATGTAAACAGCTTTGCTGGCTGTTGCAGAGGGAGGAACCTTTCAGCTGTGGGAATGGTGGCCAGCAGACAGGGGCAGTGTGTTGGATGTAAAATCCTTTTCATGGCCAGAGCCAAAGACATTTTGTCAAGTGTCCTGAGTGGGGATAATCAGTAACAAAATACCTCAAAGAACTGCAAATGTTTTTCACAAGGATCTGCACTCCTCTCCATGTGTACTGTCAACGAGGTACTTGCTAACAGATCTGAATTTTCAAATGATCATCTGAAAACTTTAATTTTAGTCAAACTGAATAACTTTTCCAGTCTCCTCCTGTGTTATTTCATTACAAGCTTTGCATTTCTGTCTGTCTTAAGTTTTGTTTAAAAAAAGGGCCTAAAAAAACCCTAACATTCACCTTTTTAAAAAGGTTGCAGTGTGTGATCTGAATTCAGAAATATTCTTCTTGAAGGTTATTGATACTTAGGAAGGAAAAAGTGATGCCTGATGGGCTCAGTTAAACTTCTCCTTGGGAGGAGTTTGAATGAGATTGTTCCTTTAGTCTCTGACCCAACTTGAAGTCTTAAAAAGAATTCAGTATCACTCAAATTCTGATAAACTCATTTTAATATCAGTATTTTGTATATTGCTTAATAAAATCACAGTTGGTGGAATGAAGATTCTGCCATCTGACTCCTGATGGCAGGTTTCTTTCTGCTTTTGGCTTGAGGCTGCATGTGAAACAGGTGGGTGTGTAGCATAGGACAGTAATCTTATTTATTGCAAGTCAACACATGAAAAGATAGTGACTTCCCTTATAAAATCAAACTTTGTTAAGGTGAAACTTAATATGTAAATGTAAGTGCCCTTAATTTGGGTTTCAATTTAAGCTCTTCCAATGTGTCCTGTTGTAGAAAGAGCAGCATTTCTCATAATATGCACGTTAGCTTTTATCAGATGGACTTCATCACTTTCACAGCTTTGTAGCTGCAGTTAGCAGAATCTGACATTGCAAATGGTTTTACTGCATTACTGTAATCTCTGGGATAGTAGTAAAATGTATACATGGGACATGTGAGAGCTGCAGAATTGTTTCAGCTGGTTCCAGATAAGGTAACTGAAGGCTCCCTCCAGTGATCTGCCTAATTCAAATGAAGGGTGAGATAATGCTGAAAAAGACCAGGGACTTACATGTTGGCTGTCTTCCATTCCTACACAATGTATTTGAGTTGGCCATAAATTGTTTTGTATAGTCGAATTGGCTAAGTAGGTTGTTGCAATGTGGTGCCATGGTGAGGCATTTGCTTGTTTTAGGATTTGGCAGAAACCGAGTTTATGTATGTGCAGAGAAGCAAAAAATGTCAGCTCCAGAATGTGTTTCATCTGTGGCCTGAATGGAAAGCCATTGTATAGGTTGGGGAAAGAAAAAGTTTCTCTTTTCAAATGAAGTATGTGCTGCTTTACAGAGCTGTTACCTACAAGATCTATACGTGCTTGAGAGCTGCTGAGCTGCACGAGCAGATAAAATCTTTGCCACCAAGCCACAAAAGGTACTTGTGGAGGTTGGTAGTTGGGGATAGGAGGAAGCAACGGTTGCGCCTCAAGGGTCAGTCATGCTGGGGGTATAGGTGCTTCCTGGGAAGGGAAAGCTACAAAAAAGGGTTTGAAAGAGAGATGCAGGGAGCAAAGGGGAAAAATGACTTTGTCTGTGATCATCACAGTGTACGAGTAGGGAGCCTGATGAAAAGCGAGGGTAAGAAAATTTGGCAGGACAGGCTGTGCATTATATCTAGTTGAAGTCATTGTTTCCTGGTTAAAAACACTGATATTTGTTGGTTTTTCCTAAGTTCCTATGCATCCTTTGGAGTAGAACTGCAGATTCTGTGAACGCATTCAGGGGGAGGGTCTACTGTAGATAGGTCGGTTATGCGTCTGCTGCTTTTGTGGTCAGATGTCGTCTATGATTGCAGTAATCATTTTCTTTGCTTCCACTTTGCATTAGGTTCTAAAGAATTTTGCTCATACTGAAAGCAAAGCTAAAAATATCAAAGCAAAACCTTTAAACAAGGATGCAAGAGTAAATATTTGTATATCTTGCTTTCTGAACAGGATTGGAAAGCAAAATTGATTTGCAGTCAGGTCTCCTATCAATGAGACTATTCTTTCCTGCATTGTCACAAAATGGTTTACACAACCAGAGGATTTTAATCTTAAAGAGCTGCTGTAGGAAAAGCTTCAGGACTGAATAAAGCACAAGGGAGGGGTTTGTACTGATGTAACAGCAGCTTTTGTGAATGGTCATAATTGGTAGTTGGGTACAGGAGGCGTTGCATTTTTCCTTCTCCTTTGACTTACTAGAAATGGCAAAAATGGAGCTGACTAACCATAATGAAATTATTATTTTTACCAGACTCCAGCCATGCTCCCCAAAGATTCCCTTGTCCCAGAAATTTAATTTGTATGGTCAGGATGTATGCGCAAGTATTTGAATCTGCCACTGGAAAATGGATACTGCTGAGGAATCTGATTCTTCCTATCAGACTGGTTAGTGCTGTGGTGAACACTGATGGTACCAAGGCAGTAACCAGGTTCCTGATACATTTAGTAACAGATGATTTGGAGATAGAAACTTGGTGTGGCTGCACAAGAAAAGCAGCTTTCAGGCTGGGAAAACTTATTTTAAGTTACTCCTTGTTTTTTATGGTAGTTGATCTTTAGCTTAAGAATGCGTGTTCACAGATGCGGAAGAAAAATGCACAATATAATTTAGGCTTTGCTTGCTTTTATTCTGGGAGTAGTTCAGAAGCATATTTAGAAGGTGTGCTGTGGCTTCTGCAAGCCTCCCTCTTTTGCTGCTGGCAGGAATCGGTTGACTCGGATCTCCCTGCCTGAAGGACCACAGCGTTTGTCTGTCCATTATTCCCCTGACCCTCAGTGAAATTCTGTATCCTGCGGAATCCCGCCCATATCCGAAGATTTCAGTTTGATCCTTCTGTCCTTTTTGATCGGATCCCTCTTGAGAGGTTTCCTCTTTTTCTTTCTCTGCAGGGAATCTGGCGCATCCCCGTGGATGAGATCGACCGCCCGGGCAGTTTTGCATCTCATATGAACCGCTCTATTGTCTTACTGCTAAATGTACTGTCACAGCTAAAGGATTACAACACTTTGCTGAAAGTCTCATCTATGCTACAGAGGACCCCTGATCAGGGAAAGTATGGTCTATTTATTTTAGTCCATCACTCTGTGAAGCTTTGAATATATTTTGTTCACTGTGTAAATATTTTATTTAGTTTAGGAAAAGTCTTTAGACAGATTCCTCAGGAATATAGAGACATGATAGTTAATTTTTCTCGGGATTACGATTCCATAGTAGAATCTAGAATTTCTCTCGAAACTCAGAGCAGCCACAGAGCTGCCTTGATAGACTTGCAGAGGCTTTCTGTCCTGTGGAGGGATTTACTGGTGGAACAGAGCTTCATGACTTCTGCACCCTTCTGCTGGCCTCTTGCGTAAGAGCTGTGTCCAGTGAGGGAGGTCACGGCCCAGGCATCCTGCCTTCCTGTAATCCTTGACAACCTGAACAATGGTTATGTGCCTATTGGCAGCTGATGCTATTTAAAAAGCTTATCCTATTCATGGGTGATCTAATTTTAATTGCATTAACCTTATTTAAGAAAAAAGAAGGCATTCAGTGTGAGCTCTATACAGATTCATATCAATTGAAAGACCAAAATAAACATCTAAGGAAAACATTGAAGCAATTGAGGTATAATTCTGGTAGCTTGCCAAGTGGGAAATGTTGAAATCAGTTTCTGGCAAATGCTAAGAAAGTTGAACTGGATGATTGATGGCAATAAGTTGGAGGCATTGAAGGTTTCTTCATGTGTTTTTGAGTGTGAGGGCATGTGAATTTGCATAGATTGTAGTATGTCTGGGAATGTCACCACATGTTCAGCAACTTGAAGCCAAAAATACTTTGACTTTTAGCATATCTAAAGTACTGAACCATAGAAGGTTTAAATTCTGTCCTAAGCAAGCCCATAGTTGTACTAAAAATATTATGTTATTTGTAAGTCTAGACTGAATTTAAGAAACAAGTAATTTGACATGTTGGGTCGGCCAGTGCCAGCTATGGTGAACTTAGAAATGCAAACATTCTGGGTGTGTCTGGTGTATGCCTCTAACAACCCTATTTTTAAAACCAGGGAGGTTTTAGCTGAACTTTAATTATTACTGAACTAATGAGGAGTCAGGTTTTTGTATCTCTTGTCTGAAAAGCAAACCATAAAATTTTAATTACCAGTTTAATGTAATATTGTAGAGAGCAAATGTGTATTAAAAATGTTGGCTTTTTGACTGAAATAGTGCCCTTCAAAATTTACTTGATTTTTAGCCCTCTCAGTAAAAGCAGCTAATTCTGAAGTAGAAATTCAGTTTTCTTCAAACTCAGTTAGGTGGGATTGATGGCTGGAAGTGTTTTCCTTGAAAGTGGACTAAAGCATTTAGAATACACTGAAGTTACAATGCTCTTGTAAATTAAATGAAGCTATAGGATGAATAAGTTTTACACGTACAATTTTTTTTTTTAATAATACTAAATAGGAAAAAAGGTATTAGTATCCAGAACATGAAAATCCCATCAGTTCAAGATAGCTTTGTGTGACTGATGGGCTCTTTCAAGAAGTTTGATTAAAAAGCTGGTATTTGAGGGTCACAGGAGGGTTGATGTAAGAAAACTGTAATTCTGGTTGTCTGTTTTGCTCTGGGTTTGGTTTGTTGGTGTTTTTTATCCTTTCTCCTTCCCTCTGTTTGTAGATCCTGCTATCTTTTGCTTCATGCATGTCATCCTTGATGGTTATGTGGAAGGGAGAAGTGGACAGAAACGTAGCTAAAGTGTTAGATTTCAATATGCAGCCATTCGTGGTGTTTGCTTTCTTCCAACTTGCTTTAAAATTGTTGTGTTTAGTTTGTTGGGGGGTTTCGTTTTCTTTCCGGTGTCCTGGTTCTTGCTTTTAAAGTTCTGTAAGCTTTGGGCAGGTAGCTTAATTTCTGTTACCTTACTGTGGCACAGGAAGTACTTACGTGATGCAGATCGCCAAGTTTTGGCCCAGCAAGCCTTTGTGCTTACAGTGAAAGTGTTGGAGGACATTCTCAACGATCTGACACAGGTAAATGTGTTTAATGGTCCTTGATTTTGTAATTAGATTTTTCTAGGTTTAGTTTGCTGACCTTAGATCTCCTGAGGCTGAAGTGCTGCATTATTATTACTTATTTCTAGTACTTTTTGTTTATATGCAGCTACATGTTAAACTTCCTTCCAGCATTGTTGTCTTTTGTTTTTGAAATCTAGTAACAAATAACAAATATCAGTTGAGAACCGATTGCAGTAAGTTTGGTTTGAGTGTCCCTAAAATTTCAAATTATGGTAGCTTTATGGAGTATAAAACCAGCTACATTTACAGGGGTGTCTATTGGAAATTTCCTTTTAAAATGAACTAATATTCCTCTTGCAAACTAAAACCACACAACTAGATATTATGTACTGGTTCTCGACAGCACCACATCTTTTATTACATGTAATTGTAATTTAGATGAAATTTTAAGGAATCAGATAGAGACTAATCAGTTTCCAGGTGAAGGTAACTGGAACTTGGAAGTTTATTTACTAAATGCATTCAAGGAGTTGTTTGTTCCTAAGGGTTTTCCAAGTTTACAAGAGTATAGTAAATGAAAGCTTCCTCAAGAACACTGGAACTCTGTATGAAATAGTTTGCTCATAAATCTGGATGGAAGAATTGTATCAGTAGCAGTTTTTGAAAGGAGAGATGATGTAGTGAGGTTTTCTACCTTTGGATCATCACCAAAGAAAAAGGACAAAAATTAAAATACTCCAGCAGAGGTTAACATATTTCCTGATCTACTAACAAGAAGGTTTTTAAGAGCAGCCAAGGGGAAGATTCTTAAATTTGAGGTTGATTTGCAGCTGCCAAATGGAACAGATTCAGTTTTGCTTTCAGTATATTACAAGAAAACTTAATGCTAATAAAACCTTGCATTTCATTTAGTTGGATCACATAGTATAGACTGAAGTAGTTCGGGGAGGGAAAAACATTTCAGCTTTGGTTCAGCCCATGCTGTTGATTTCTCTGTGGTGTTTTTACTGATTAAAATACTTTAATTGTAAGACTTGTGGCATGGATTAATTAATATTCAGGAACAAACAAGAGTGAACGTAGAATGAATGCATTTTCTTCAGCAGAAGCAGTAATGTAAAGGTACTTGCTGTCAGTTTTCATGGTAGTCATAGCTTTCTGGTTTCACTAATAACAGAGAAGAATGATCTCTTTTATTAAGGTTTCAGAGGATCAGAGTTCCAAGTCTTCTAACCTTGCTTCAGGAAGGATGACAACAGACGTCTCTAATAAAACTAGTGCTGAAGAGGGGAAAGAGGTTCTTCCCAAAAAGCCAGTTTTATCGGATGGAGTAGTACATAGTACTGAAAATGGAGTAAAGGAGGTGACCCAGGGACAAATTCCCAATGCCATGGACATATTGGAGCAGGAGGACAAGAATGACAAGGAAATTAAAGAGCTCCCTGGCCCTGGTTCAGTTGAGCCTATGGATCTTGATGGATATTCCAAGGACCCTGAAAAAATTGATTCTTTATGTAAACGCAGTGAGCCAGAACGTCTTCAGTCTGGCAGAATCTCCAAGGAGAGAGCTCCAGAGAGCCGGACTCCAGAACTTTCTTTGGAAGAGCTAAGTATTAGCTCAAAACAGCAGCAGCAGGCAGCGAAAGGAGTAGTTCCAGCAGTACCTACAGAAGAACCTGTGCAGAGATCAAGCAGGAAGAGGAAATTACTTGAGGATGTGGAGTCTGGAAAAACACTTCTGCTGGATGCGTATAGAGTATGGCAGCAAGGTCAGAAAGTTATGGCCTATGACCTGGGTAAAATTGAGAAGATCATGTCTGAAACGTACATGCTGATTAAACAGGTATTTTATCATTAATTGTAATTTCTCTGTGTGACCTCAAACATGATTGTAGAATAACAGTAATTGTCAGACCAAGCCGTATAAAATTTGCTCTATATCTGTTAAAAAGTTGGAGAGAGAAATATCTCCCAAAGAACCATTCTCTTGACAAGACCACTACTGGGGAGGGGTGGGGAGTAGGACCCTTCATGTTTTGGAACTAAATTTTTGAAATAATTTAAGAGCTGCAATACAAATTATGTGGGGTTTGTTCATGCTAAATGTTAGTTTGAATTGCGATACTTGTGTATCTTTGAATATGTGCTCCTAAATAACTTAAAATCACTGTTCTGCCATAGAAATGCTGCTTCTCCCCCTTACTCCCATACTCTACATCCCCATTTCATGTGAATTTAGTTAAATTTATAGATGAGCTACGTATGACTTAATTAGTTGTGATTCTGTGTTCAGGTGGATGAAGAAGCAGCACTTGAACAGGCAGTCAAGTTTTGCCAGGTGCATATGGGAGCATCAGCACAGAAACAGGTAAGCTCTGTGAAGTCCCTGTCTGCTTATAATGAGCTTTTATTAATTAGTCTGTACAATCAAGTCTGTCGCTGAGTGTTTGAAGCAATTGGAAAGAACTGCTTTCTTTGTACTGTTGTCATCTAAGACAAGTTGGGCCACATGAGTGCAGGGAGCTCATCCCTATTTATGTCAGGCTTGAAGGACAGTTGCATGGCCAAAAGCTTTTGGGAAAACCCGAAATAATCTTCAAATTGAAATATTTATGACACACTACAATCATCTTAATGACCACATCATTCTTCGGCATTTCGTAGATAGTAATTACTTCTCTCTGATCCCTAGGGATTAACAACCTCTTAAGTTTTTTTCCCTTACTAACATTGCAGTCCGATCTGGAGATCCCAAGTATCCTTTCTCTCAACTTGAATGGTTGAAAATCTGATTTTAACTCTCATGGGTTAAAAAAAAACAAACTCATGGGTTTTTTAGTTTGTAGTTTCTGGGTTTATCCAGCAAACAATTAAAGAGCTGTAAAGGGTTGGCTGTTTATCAGTTTTTAATGTGAAATGAAAGCCAAGAAGAAAACTGGATGAATGACATGTTTAGTGGTCATTCATTTTGCCAGCAAACCATCGGTTGAAAGCCCCAAGGTATTTTGTACTCTGTAATTTTTGCCATCAGCACACAAGGAAGCAGTTGTTCAGATTTTGACTGGAAGATAAAATGCATTTTGAACAAAAATCTATGTTCCTAGTTAATAGTGTGTGTTTTAATACTGCGTGGGGCTTTGTGCATGTTTTATGCTATGAAAACATAGCCTGTGTTATTGATTGCTAGCTCTCAAAAAGTAATTAAAATAGTATTTGTCTAAAAGTACTTGAAAAAGTCTGTTGGAGTGCAATTTATAAACCTGTTGTCTTTGAGTGTTTCACCAGTGGTTGTCTGTATCGTGCTTAAGGTTGTAAAATAGGAAGCATCTCTTAAGTTTTGTGCACACGAAAGGTAGACAACTATATGAATGTGTTGAATTATATTCTGTACTTATTTAAAATAGACCTTTTTCAGGAAGATCTTAACAAACTTATTTTATGAACTGCAGAAACCTGTTCTGGTTTTCTGCAGATTGTCTCTTCTGTTCCTCATATATTCCTCCTATTATTTCACCTTCCTGTTATCTCCTGTAACTTCATCTACCTGTCATGTGCCTTACTTAGCAGAAGTGTAAAAGGAGAAGTATAGCCTCTGACTAGTCTAGAGATAACCACGCAATGCATTCCAGCTTGCCAGTTACCAGAAAAAAGTGTTCTGGTTACAGGGAGGGGGAGAATTGCTGAATTTTCAGTCACCTTGCCTAGGCATGGATTTCCATAAAAATGGAAGGATGGACAGTAAAAACTTTTCAGAATTTCTCATCATCCTCCAAATTTGGATGAGGGTTTTCTTCTGCAAAATACACCTATATCTGCATTGCAAAAACATATGCTTTTAAGCAGGTCCATCTCTGATGTTAGCAAGTTAAATACTGTCTTAATGTGAAAAGGGTTTGAATGCCTATCTGGCCTGTTTTTCAAAATAAATATATCTATGAAACTTCCAGATAATTCCTCTGGTTTCTGAAGTAAATCTGGTTTCTCTCTCCAGAACACTGCCTCTCTGTTCCTTAGATCTTTTCAGTCTAACTTCAAATAATGCGCGTTGCCTGGTCCTTCCTTCAGTGTGTTAATGTACATGACAAACGCTTTTCAGAACTAAAGCGCAGCTGTTAGAGATGCTGGTTAATAGGCAGAAGAACTTCCAAGGTGAACCTTCTGTATTATATAGAGTCAAGAGGGCTTCCTTTCAAGTTTTTCTGCCTAGTGCAGCTGAAGAAAATTGAGGCTGTAAGTCAACGAGTGTAACAAGGTTTTGTGCTGTCTACTCTGCAACTTCAGGAAAAGCAGGTTTTTCTGTGCCTTTTGTGAAAGGTTCCAGATGTTATTCTTGTTTCCATTTAAGATATGTGCCTTCCAGTGGAGCTTGAACCTTGTGTTTTCATGCACTATTCTCTTGAATCTATGGGTATTTGTTCTCATATCATTTTGGTGGATATTGTTTTACTGGTGGTTATTGCCTTGTCCAGGATGGCAGAGGAGAGTCACAGAATCATAGAATGAACTAGATTGGAAAAGACTTTTTAAGATCATCAAGTCCAACCATTAACCTCAGGACTGCCAAGGCCACCACTAAACCATGTTACTAAGGGCCTCATTTACAAGGTTTTTGAACGCTTCCAGGGGCAGGGTGACTCTACCACTGCCCTGAGCAGCCTGTTCCAGTGCCCTGATTACCCTCAGGGCAGACTCTGTTATGCAGCATTTGTCCTAGACAACTTCACCTTCACACACTATTTCTTCTTGAAATGGTGTTAGTATTCGTTGTCGGGAGGCATGCCAGCCTAGGTTTTTCCCTGTGCTGTGTGGAAGGTCTGAGCCTTGAGTGTCCAAGAAGGTCTTCAGTTACTAATACTGAGATAAAAGTTACCTAACAGTATGTTTAGTTACAAAGTGCATTTGTATGGTGCATCTCCTAGCAGAGCAAGAGGAAAGGATGTAAGAATCAAGAGAGATTTTCTTTATTGGGTTTTCATGGGAGTAACTTTCTCCAAGTTGTGCCCCTCAGGAAGTCAGTAACATTTTTCCATTGAACTACAGAAATGAACAGAAATGTCAAGGCAGGTATTCTACTACAATTATGGTCTGGTATTTCAGATTTTAATTTATTATTTTTTTTTTAATAATTCTTGGCATGTTAAGGTTTTTTTGTTTGTTTTGGGGGGTTTTTTTTAGTTTGTCTTGGGGGGGGAATAGGTGTTATCACACTGTGATTTATTACTTCAAAATAAAAGGAATTAGCTAATAAGCTTTTTTTGAAAGTAATGTTACTGTTTGCTTTTTGGATCTAGTCACCTCTTTAAACCCCGCTCAACAAACTCACGTGTATCAGCCAAGTTCCTTGCTGGGCTTTCTTGAAGGTTCAGGATATGCAATTGCTGTGGCAGCCTTTCCAGCAAGGTCAGAAGTTACTCGAGCATGTGGCAAAACATGAGAATGGTGAACTTTTCTAAGTCACTTCCTCATGTATGTAGTTGGCTTTGTAGAGGAAGATGCTGGAGCCTCACTGACTCAGTGCATGTCAACATTGCATTAGTCATGAGGACTACAGAGGCTTTCTAAAATCAAGTGAAAGGGTCACAGTATCACCAAGCTATTAAAAAGATTAGATCTCATCACAAAAGCGTAATAACCCACTTTGTCAAATTCTGTTTACTGACTGCTGTGTTGTTTCCTCCTTATGCCTGAAGAGCCATATAAAAAATTCAATGGTTGTTAAATATTTAGGTTAAAAACACTGACTGGCCTGGAAGGAAGTGGAAAAGCCATGATTCAAATGATTCCTCATTCTAGTAGCAAGTGAAAACTTTCATAAAGAAACCATGTACTTCAGGAACTGTAAAATAGAACAACCAGCAGAAAAAGACATATTGTGTTCACTTGGGGGTTTGGGGGTTTTTTTTGGACTGTCTATTTCTTGGGATAAGTGACTTAAGAACCACAGGCGCTGTAAGCCTACTCAAGCTATCCAGTAACAGAGTACTTCTCTGGGCTGCCACAGCTACATGACATCATTTGTTCACAGAAAGCAAATGCTTGCCAATTTTAAATAAAACAGGACTCAGTTGGTAGAAAACAGACAGATGACTACAAGAGTGGCTATTCCTGTGTCTCCACACTAATTCATAGCGTTATAGTAGCAGTAGGGCAGCTAAGCACAGCCTACAAGATCCTGTTAGAAATGGACTGAAAGGAAACTGCAGTATGTAATAATCTCATTGTCTGGGAGTGCTTCCTTAAAGAGAATGCTTGCAAGCTTCAAAGTGCATCACATTAAGAGGTATGTTTTATTTCAAGTGATTTAACGTGAAATCTCGTCACCACCAGTGCAGTCAAATCCTAGCTCATTTACAGTATCCACTTTCAAGGTTAGTTGGTGTGCAGGTTTTCACCATTCTCATGCTTTCCCATATGCCTGAGTAACTGCTGACCTTGCTGGAAAAGCTGCCATAGCAATTGTGTACCCTGAACCTTCAAGGGAGCCCTCAAGGAACTTGGCTGATACATGTGAGTTGTTTGAGCGGCATTTAGAAAGGTGACTCCGTACTCAGAGTTAAGAGGACAAACGCAATATTGTCTGATCAGTTTTCAGTGATACAGAAGATTGTCCAGTGAACACTTTGAAAAGAAATACCATTTGATTCGTTACAGCAGTATAATCATCAGCCCTTCAGAGAATTTTGTTGTGCTGCTTCTTCCAGATGTAACTGCTGTTGTTGAAGTCACTGAGTTGGTCATATGACTAAACTAATGTAGACTGAGGATTTAACCAAATAGCTTCTCAAATATTCACATTCTCTAGTATAGCCTATTGACCCTTTAGCCTGTTGCGCTGTTTTTAAAAGCAAGAGGCTGAAGTTCCAGAGACTACTTAAATTTAGTTCAGCATATAGCAGCTTCCAAAGAAGGCTGTATGGCCACCAGTAATGAGTGGGTTTGTGACTTCAAAGGCAATTGCTTATGCTAGGATTTCAAGTCGTGAAATAAGTAGTCCTGCAGCTGGAAAAGGTGGGAGAACAGTAGCCCGTCTCATCTGATGGGCTTTTTGTAACAGGGAGGAAAGTAAGTAGTTCACATTGAACTCATGAGTTGTGATGATGTTGGAGTTTTCAGAATTGTTTTGTCATTGTTCAAAGTAATACCTCTAGAAGACATGACAGTGAGTCATAGCATAAGAACATAGCATAGTTAAATCAGCATTTTAAAGTGAGAACTGCTGCTAGAAGTAAGCCTGCTTCCTTGGTGGCTGCTCTTCCTCTGCCGTGATATATATTCCTCTGTGCTGGCCCAGCTGTTTGAATGGCTGTGCAATGCACCGGACTGGAGAATAGGTGTGGCTGAAAGTCACTTCCTCTTTCTGTTCTTTTCCATCGTAGGTGTGAGACACATTTTTGATACATACATATTTAATAGGCTGCAACTGCTAGCCGGTAGTGATCACTATGCTTATAGTAGTTAAGTACTAAAGTTAAAGTTATACTAGTGATAATTCGCTTTCTGGTTAAGCAGCATTTTGAAGGATGCTTGTTCTTCTCTTCGATTTTCTCAGTCTGAGAATGTTATCAAAAAGATCTGCAGAGATCCTGAAAGCAGTCAGCTATTGCTCTGAGTTATAAGATGTATTTTTAGTCTTGCCAGCTATGATTTTCATGCGAAATTAATGGCCCCTGGAAATGGAATACCAAGAGCTTGTTGAGGGAGAATGAAAGATTAAGAGGCAGACTAGTTTGACCTTGATGTGGCATTATACTTAAATCTGTGGCGCTAAGGACTAAGGAGGAGGTGTG
Organism: Psittacus erithacus; assembly: GCA_009867235.2. Lineage (NCBI taxonomy): Eukaryota > Metazoa > Chordata > Aves > Psittaciformes > Psittacidae > Psittacus > Psittacus erithacus. The sequence goes on along the minus strand of WYDI02025177.1, from coordinate 218,677 downwards.
CTGGCAGAAAGCATTTGTGAGGCTTCTAGATAATTGGAGAATTTCTAATACGCCTTTTCTCTGGCTGCCTAAAATTGGTCACATTAAAGTCTTCATGTTATACATAATGATAATGTCTGTGATACTGTTAAGGACGTGTCACCATGAGAAAGTTACTGCGGCACAAGCTAGGATGAAGCTTCGTAGTGCACAGAACATTCTATTAATGCATGTGGAGATACTTCAGTCTGAAACACATCTGTCTTTTCTTTTCTTGACTTGCAATTCAAAAAGGTATTTTTATTACTGTGGACTTAATTTTGTGTGCATTAATACTAAAATTACAGCTTTCACCACTATTGAAACTGTCATGACGGGTAGTTTAAAGAAGACATGTAAAACTTTGTGGTTGTGTGTTAGGATATATTGTGGTTTGCCAATCCTGAGAACTGAATAGAACAAATAGCTTAAAACGTCACAGACGTGAACATTGTACACAGGGCTGGATTTAACATCTCTAAAAATACAAGAGTGTTCAAGGGCAAAGTTCCAGAATGCCATTAAGTCTCTAGTCCTGTGTGGCGACCCTTGAGAATATGGGACTGTATGTAGAAAGTCCTCATAATGGGTAGCGTTGTAGCAGCTGAAATTCCTATTGGCTCCTCACAGTATAGTATATCATCTAAATGTCATGAGAAGGGGCTATTTCAACATTGCTGAGTTATTTAAGACTCACTGCTGCATTAGCCAAAAAAACCCTTGCTCTGGGACCACTTCCATCCCTGAAGAGTAAGGGAGAGAGAGAGAAATTTTCAACCACCCTTTCCTGATCCAGCTGCCAGGCCTCAAGCTCTCCCTGCACCATTCGGACTGATCATATCCTCTCCTTCACCCTTGGCTTGAACTCACCTCTTCCAAAGTATCACCTCCTTGATCACCTTCTCCCATTGGCTGGTGCCAAATTCCAAGTGCTCTCCTCGTTTCCTTTTCTAAATCTGCAGTCAAAACTCTTCAGCAGCTTTCAGTGTTGGATCTAACTAAACATGATGTTTCATGAAGAAGCTGCCACCAGAATCAACACAAGTATGCTTTGTTATAAACACAAAGGCACAACCAGGTTATGCAGATCAGCTGTGCCTTTCAGGCTTCTGTTGGGATCCTTGAGTTTATGAAGCTTGCTGCTTCTGTAATATAAAAGCTGTATTTGTTGAGGAAAGGCCATGCTTTAGTGTTGCTGTTTTATTGCCCGTCTCTAGTTTCAAAGCAGGTAACTGAGGTCTTGGTTTCTCCTTTCATCAGTGTTTAATTGTTCCCAGTACTGGTGATGTCTTAAAGTCTAAAATGTCTTGAAGCCGTAGACCACAGCCCTCATACTGAAGAAATGTAAGGAATGATGCCATAGGTGATGGGTTTGCTGTATGGGGTCTGCAGCTGGAACCACACACAACCTCAAAAGTGCTCAGATTGATTCTGGAGCATCCGTCTAGTGATGTTACAATCTCTGTGTTGGATCTTACAGTGGTTGTGACATTTTATTTGGAACAGGAAAAATTGTCTCTGTGAGTGAAGCTAGGGGGCATTTCAGTGACTGTTTCCCCTTCTGCTGTGGAATGCAGTCAGCGCTGCAGTGACGTGGTCTTCAAGTAGAAAACTTGAGTGACTTTTTGAACTTCCTTGAATGTCTAAAGCAGTTTTGTCTCTAATTCCCACTTAAACAAACCAACCCAACCAAACCACACAAAACCAACCACCAAGCTGTTCTCTTCAAGAAACTGCTAAAAGCCTTTTGCAAAGGCACTTTCCTGGGGATGGGAGGAGTTAAGTAAAATATTAAATTATTAGAAAATAATCAGCTCTATTTCTCCCTCATGTGTTTTTTCCCCTCCTTTTTGTTCCACCCACATGCTGCTAATTTTCATCTTTTCTTCCTGCACATCAAGACGTCAGAGGATGCTTACAGAAAAAGTTGTTTTTCCTGAGTTGTCTGTATGCTTTATTAATGCAGCAAAGATGACAAGAAAGGAGGGGAAGGAGGAGGTGGGGGTAGGGGGGGACAAAAGGATGAGCTCTTTCATGGTCTCCTACCATAGGGTGACCATTTTGTTCACTGTTGCATTTGCCAGTTGCCATGGCATCCCCCTCTCACTCTATCCTGGAGGTGTATTCTTGATATAATTAACAGCTCTCCTCCTTCTGTCTCCTGCAGAAAGCAATCATTAAGTGAACATGAAGGGAAGAAAAGTCACTTTTTATCTTTTACTTTGTCTGACAGTGTTTTTCATCCTACTGCCTTATCTCTTTTGGTCCAATAATGATGTTTTTGTGTATGGAGCATTGCTGGAATACAGCTGCTTGCGTAGAGCAGAACGTTACGCCCCTGCATGCATTTGTGTAAATGGAGGATTTTGTTAGGTTAAAGTGCAGTTCAATCAGATGTATCTAAACCTTAATTATTTTCTATATATAAAACTGTAATCTCAGGAAATAAAATTGTAATCTTGGGAAATACAAGGTTTTTTAGAATCGGGATCATGGATATTGCTGTTAGTTCTAATGGACCTTGAAGAAAACTTCCAAATAAGATTTCTTTCAGATATTGCTGCAGACAGATTGAGGAAAAAATAAGAATAGGCATAGTTTAATTAAAACACTATACTGAACAGAAGTTGAGAGGCCAATATTGTGGCAAGTGGCCAGTGTGTTGTTCAGCCACTTTGTGTGACAGCTTCAAGGCTTTGTGGTGATGCGCTGGTATTCTTTTAAAAGGCACATCTTTTCGTTAGGTGAATTCTGACTTCAGTCCCACAGAATGCCAAGCTGAGACACAGGAATAAATTAAAAACCCAAGAATAAGTTACGTAACAGGTGTACTGCTGGCATCTTTCGTCAGGAAGCTTGTGTTTCCCTTTCTATGAAGCAACTGGCTGTTACTTTTTCCCACAGCCTCAGAGCAGTGAGCTGTTCTAGGAGCAGTATCAGAAGGTTCCTGTAGGATTTGTTTGTTGTGTTTTGAAAGCAACAATAAGTATGGTAATGTCATGGTTTAACCTCAGCCAGCAGCTAAGCACCACACAGCCGCTCACTCACTTCCTCTGGTGGGATGGGGGAGAGAATCAGAAAGCTAAAAGTGAGAAAATTCGTGGGTTGAGATAAAGACAGCTTAATAGGTAAAGTGAGAGGCCCGTGTGCAAGCGAAGCAAACCAAGGAATTGGTTCATCAGTGGACAGGCAGGTGTTCAGACATCTCCAGGAAAGCAGGGCTCTGTCACACGTAACAGTGACTTGGGAAGAAAAATGACATCACTTGCAGTGTCCCCCCCTCCTTCCTACTTCGTCCCCCAGCTTCCATTGGAAGGGTTTGTCTGTAGCCTCCGAGAAGCTGAATGAACTCTTTGAGGAGTATACGGAAACAGTCAATGTTTTAACAGATAAGGAGTCTGATCTTGTCACCTGCATAAGTCAGATGCAGTCACAATTCAAACACGCATGCTAGTTATTCATTTAAATTTTAGCTTCATACAGACTTCATAATGAACATTTTTGCTAAGTTTTTTAAAGAAGAGCAAATAGGATAGCAGGTATTTATGGAGGTAATGGACTGGTTTACTCGTCTTCTGTGACATGTCATTTGGTTAGGAATAAGCCTTATATGTTAGCTCCGTCCACTTTGGTAATACGGTAGTCAAGACAGAAGTAGCACTGCATAATCTTCAGTACCTCGTCTTGTTTTAAAGCATGCAGAAGGAAGTCCAGTCCTGACTAGATGAACCTGTAATTACAACGAAAGATAAGAAGAAGGGAGATAAGAGTTTTCATCTTATTTCAGTTATATGCACTTGTTCTGTAAGTAGCATCCTCATCAGTGTAAGAAAAGATTCCTTTCCTCTTGGTGACTAAAGCCAATTTGTAATAAAGCCACCATCTTTTAAATGTAGTGGTGGTAACAGACACTTAACACAGTGCCGTGAATTAAAGAGGGGGAAGGAGAATTGCTGTACTTTTGATGTAGTGCCACTACAAAATAGAAACTTAAAAAAAAAACCCTCCCCTAATGAGAAACCACATAAAACGCTGGTCAAGGATTGTCACTGCGCTCAGCTCCCTACTGTATCTTTGTGGAAAATAATCTTTATTATGCCTTGCTGCTGGTACAGCAGTAGAAATAGATGAACATAAAGTGCTTCTGGCAAAGCCAAAACTTCCTGTAGTGAGTTTTTCTGGGATTATTTCTCACATGCAGTGTTATAAAGCCTTGTGTTTTCCTGGAGGCAGGATGATGAAATGTGGGCCCGTAAGTCTTGAGTAGTATATAGTTAGTGACTTTGCCCTGAACGGGAATTCTTGCCCCTACACTAAAACCAAAATCTCTGAGAGAAAACAACATGTGCCTTACTATAGTGCTCATCTTAATTTTCTGCTTACAGCTTTCGGGTGCTGTTCAGTTTCTGGGTCCAGTAAAACATACAAAGCAGGTTTAAATCCCCTTTCTTATGGCTGTATGAGCTACAGAATAAATAGTAGCAAAGGGTTTTTTTTTTTTGTGCTTTGACTCTTATTTTAAAGACAGACATTTCTCTTCTTTTTTCTTCCACTCCCTTGTTTGAGAAGAGAAAGTCATTGAGAGGGGTTGGGGTTGGGATTTTTTTTCTCCTTTGGAGGTCTCTTGTTTCATTGGGCTAAAAGAACCTGTCTGTTTACAGAAGCGTTAGACAACCCTTCACCCAATCACATGTGGAAGGTTCCCTTTAAAGCCATAAATGAGGAAATCTTTGGTTGCCATTCTTGGGTGTAGAGCTGCACTTTTTGACTATGCATTAGAATTTTTAGTCATGGTTTTACTGAGACAGAACCATCATGTTAGTTTCAGCTTTATTCTTTTGTGCAAATAAAATGTTACTCTCTTCATGAAGCAGGTTGGTTCTCTGCAGAAAAAAAACCCCAAAAATATTTTGCCCAAACCACAACTTCACCTGAAGGAACCATTTCAAAATAAAACCTAATTTTTCTTGTCCCTGGCACAGCATCTTTGAGAAACATTAAATAGAAATTTGGTTTCATTTGCGTATGCCTGTAAGTGGTAACTTTAGTCTCAACCTTTTCTCTCTCTGTGCTTTATCACATACAACTTCCAAGATGGCCTTTTTTATTTCAGTGTTTGTCCATTACCCCCATTGCCTGGCTAAACATGTATTGACCAACCAGCGGGGTTCTATCTGGCAGCCAGTTCCGAGTGGCATTCCTCAAACTTACACTGGGACGTCATTCTCTCTGATGCTTTGGATGATGGGATGGAGTGAACCCTTAGTGAATTTATGTGACACCAGCTTGGAGGGCATGGTCAGTATGCTGGAGAGCACCTGCCATTCAAAGAGCTTGGTAGACTGGAAAAACTAGCTGAAGGTTCAACATTGAGAAATCCAAAATCCTGCACCTGGGGCAGAGTGATCCCTCTGCAACATAGCTGGCTGGGGAACAGCTCGGCCAAAAAGATTTGGAGCTGTGGTCAAAGAAGTGGAACACAGGTCAGCAATGTGCCTTTATGGCAGTGAAGTCAGAGAGAGCTGGGTTTCTTCACCCTGGAGAACAGGAGACTAATGGAGGGTGTGGGTATGGAATTGTCATCTTCAGCAGGGAGAAAGGAACCAGATGAGAAGCGCCATTTAAAGTTGCAGCAAAAGAAATTTGGATGAAATGATAGGAAAAAAATGCTCACTGTGAAGGTGGTAAAGCACTTTAACAGGGGGCCAGAGAGGTTGTGGAATCTCCATCTGTCATGGTTTGCTACAGCTGAACCCAGGACACCATCTTTGGAGACATTTGGAACTGGGCTGGACACAGGCCCTCAGTAAGCTGATCTTACTGAGGTCAGCTCTGCTTTGAGCAGAAATTGGACTACAAACATGCTGAGGTCCCTTCCAGCAGGAGGAATGTTGCTGTACTCCTCCTCTCACTAATCATTTTTCTTCTGAGTACCATTCAAATATTTGCTGAGTTGCTTTCCAAGAGTCCTTTTTCTGTCTCTGGAAATAGCTGTGCATTTTTATAGAAATACAGTTCGAGATGCAGTTATATTTTTAACAAGTATGTACCTAACTAGTAGTACCTTCACGTGTTTCTGGGGAAAAAACCCCAACCCTGGATATAATATAAGCACGGAAATGTCAGGTCCTACATAATGTATTATGTAAGTTAATGAAGTGCTTGGGTGTGAAGAGTATTCCCTCTAAATCACAGCTGAAGACATTTCCTCTAGTGATCTCATTTCTGGCTTAAGACTTTCTTCTGCACTTTCCTTCAAGTTTGTACGATCCCATTTGTGAGTCTTGAGACCTTTAGTTTTGGAACTGATGGTTTAAACATCAGAAACCTGCTGCTTTCAGAGGCAGAACAGGCATTTTTTTGCTCTAATGTGATAATAGTTGTGGATGTAGCTGCTATGTTTTATTTTTTGTGTGCACATAGCATCTGGCAGGTTTTAATCAAATGCTTTTTGCAGATTGATTAATCAAGTTCAGGAACTTCAAAAATACATTCCACCAATTATTTAAAAAAAGCTGTACTTGTGTGTTTTCCACCTTTGAATTTTAAACGTGTTTTCTCCAGCTGACGTTTCCTCTGTTCTCAGTGACATTCTGCTGGCTCTTCTGGCATTGTAAAAAATCTTTGGTCATCTAGGCCATTAGGGCCCAACTTAATTTTACATTTGACGGCAGAACTCTATTTCCTGTTTCCTACACTCATACTCTATCACCATGGTTAAAACGAGGGTTTTTTCACAGTAAAGGTATGAGACAGGCGAGTTAGGTAGCCGAAGATTCCATTCAACTGTATCTTTTACAGTCCAGTAAGTCTTCATTGAATGAAGACCATAAAGAGCATTAAATAAATGTGTTCTCTGGCCTCACAGGCCAGAAGATTTGATTGCTGATAAAAAATACGGAGAAGATACTCGATTTATGGGTACTTTTGTTCCCTTCTTTGGTGAATTTATGTCACCCTTCTACCTTCTGTCTGTATAATCAATGATACTGCATTAAATTCTTAGCTCTGGCTTCAAAGTGTCACTTTTGGTGCCACTGTTACTTCTGCAAAGGCAACAGATCTTCCAGAACATTATTCCAAGTTGAACACCAGTGTTACTCAGTTCTGCAATTATTGGGAATTTATGATTTGAGGTTAAGATGATCACTTCTTTTGCAAGCAAATAGATTTTTCTGCTTTCTCTATTTCTTCTGACATCATTCACTAAGAATGATGTCTTTAATAATTTGCAAATGCTCTTAAAGCACTGCAGATCTGTTTGTTCAGGTCAGGAGTTTATCAATATGAATAAATATTCAAGTGCTGCTTTGCTAAATAGACCATAAAGAACAGAAAAATAATCCATAAAGACAACATACTTCTTTTTAATAGTTATTGATTTTATATTCACTTTAGAGACAGTGTTTTCTATCTACAAAAAGTTGTACTGCTCTCAGTTGTCACTGAAGCAAGCAGCATATGCAGAATTAGAATCATAGAATCATAGAATAGTTAGGGTTGGAAAGGAACCTTAAGATCATCCAGTTCCAAACCCCCTGCCATGGGCAGGGACACCTCACACTAAACCATGTCATCCAGTTACTGACAGGTATTTTCTCACTGTTTCTGCTTGTCCTTTTTTGTTTTATGTAGTCCACAGGAGAAGCACCCACGACTCCAAAGCATACAAAGGACAACAGAGAGAGCTTCTTCCCAGTAACAGCAACCACACTGCATCCTACCCCAGTGAATCCAGACACTGCGACTCCTGAAAATCTCCTGAGACTGAATGATCTGCATTCCAAATCCAAACCAGCCTCTTCCTCTTCTTCCTCCTCCTCCTCGGCATCTTCAGTACCTCCATCCCAGGAGTCACACAGGGACACTGAGCATCTGCGGAGTCAAAATGCAGAGACTGCTCCCAGCACAAGCGATCTTGCACGTGGTAAGTCTCAGGGAGACAGAATGTTTTGGCACTCTCTAATCGGTTTGCCAAGGCCACACGGTGCATCCACGCCTCAGTTCTGATTCTTTCCTTTTTTCTGATCACTAGGCCTCACTCAGAAGGCTACAGAGTTCTTTGTCTTGGTCCTGAATTGGGCGCATTTACATAATACATATTTTAATTACTAGGATTGATTTAAAGAGTGACCACTGTCACATACTTGCTATGTAATGGAAGTTACGTACTTGTGTGTGAAATCACGGAATAGCAACCAAACAATAATCGTATGTTTTAAATAGAGAATTTAAGTCTCTAGTAGCATAAAAATACCCCATTTCTGTTTTATTCAAAGAGGTGAGGAACTGGTTCTTTAAAATACCTTAAATCTTTAAAAATGTTAGAAGTGATTGCAATTGAAATAAACTGGTGGACAGTCTGCATCTGACTTGCAAGTGCCCTATTAACATAATTAGATGCGCAGCTATCACTGCCCTGTGTGTGTGTGTGTAGATACAGAACATTGCGAAAATTCCAAGATTCTACATGGTTCATAAAGTTAGTGTTTCATCACTGTTAATTTCGCATTAGAAAAGAGAAGCATCTGGTGGGACTGGAATGTTGGGAATATATTATTTGTAGCCCTTGTATGGTGATATGCAAGGTTAGACTACAGAGAAGGATTGAAGAAACTGAATAAGCGTTAGTTGTTCCGTAGCAAAATTGTGTGGCTTGTTTAGGCCTGTGTTGTGTACTTGGTCCTATACAGTTTGTATAGATTAGGAAAGAAGTAAATGAGAATGCTGTCTTTTTCTTTACTGCTGTCATGGCAGGCTGGCTTGTTAGCAGTAGCCAAAGTCACTGTGCAGGGCAGTACTGATCCACTTTGGGGAATGAAGTAAGATTAGACCCAATTTGAGACTTGTCTTAGGTACCTAGAGGAGGTGGTGGTGCTTATTTGTAGGGCACTGTGCATGAAAAGGTGGCAGAACACCTGCTATAGCTTGTGCTTTCTTGCAGCCTTAGCAGGAACAGTGTCTGAAATGGTGTCTGCTGCTGCCTGTGCTCACTCCCATCTGTTCACAAGCTTGGGGCCTAACAGTACTCACAAAATGTCATAGACAAATCCATAGAAGCCCAGATAAAGTTATGAATGAACCATATATATAATAGGTATAATGGAAAGTGGCAGATTGGAGATAGTGCCCAGATTTGTGAGACTTAATGGTGCATAAAGTTCATTAATAACAAATAGACTCTGATCTAGTCTGGATGTTTTGTGACTTTTTGAAATTTTTATCTGTTATACTTGTGGTATTTAATTTCTTTCCATATGAAATCAGCCTCAGTGTCTGAATGCACATCATCTGCTGAATTTGTCAGCAGTGAGCAGCAAATTAGGGAGAAATCAGTTTTCCCGATTTGCTAATTCCTGAGAACAGATTGGAATTTAACATCCAGTATTGGCAGTTGCTTTATAATGATAGAATTTTTCTTTTTTATAAATCCGGAAGAAGTTGTCTTGGGATAGGAGGAAAGGAAAAGGGAGTGATAAGGAAAGGAATGGCTTAGTCAATGTGTAAACCATGTTTGTTACTGTCCTTGTGAAGCTAAAGAATGGAGCTGCATAGTGTCATAAGATGTCTTGGCAAGCTTGTTCAACAGGGAGTAATTTGGGTTTGTTCCTAGACAGCGGGAGAAAAGAAATGAATCCTCTGTGAAGGTGCTGTACGCTTACTAAAGAGACCAATGGTAGGAATGACAATGCAGATAAGAACCTGTGCATTCTTTTGGTTTTCAAACAGAACTCAGGAGCATTTCTGCCTTGCTGTCCTCTCTGCAAATTCCCACACTGTAGTCTTCTGATTGCCCGGGTTTTATTAGGATTGTAAAGTTACATATCATTCGTTGTTCTTTCGTGCTATCTATACATTGCCTTGGTGGAGAGAGATGGAAGAATTAGCTGCCAGAATTATACCCATGAAACTGTGTCTGAAGATCAAGAGGCTCTCTCTGCAGAGCTCTCTTTCCGGTGCTGAACGCATGTGTTAGATGTGGCTTTCTGGCTCTCAGACCTACCTGACAGGTCATTTTTTCTAGCTGAGAGGGAGACCAATTACTGCTGTGTCCTTTAATTTTCTTTTCTTTTTAATTCTCCTACCTCTGCATCCACCTCCTCTAAAAAGAATTACTTCTGGTTCTGCTGCATCCCTTTTTCTTCTGCCTTCCATTAGCTCTGTTTCTATAAAAACTCCTCCCATTTTTAGAGTAATCCATTTTCATCTTTTTTTGTCTCGTCACTTCCTCCTGTATCTTTTTGTTCATGTGCAAGTATTTCATATCAGAGAGTATTAGCTGTTACCATTTTCTGTGACTTCACCCAGAAAAAGGAATATCTTTCCAGGCAATGTTGATTCTGTGCCACTCATCTCTTATGTAAATATTTTAGTGCTATTTTGTGTAGTACATGACTAACTGGTACAGAATACAGTGTGATGAAGTCCAGCAGCAAATTGATGATGGTAGTTTCAGCATGAGAGCTTCCTACATTGAGGCATAAATGTACATGGGACTGTTACCTTTGTGGCTCAGCCTAAAATTTTCTCTGGGAAAGCTAAAATAGGACAATTAAGATAAACCCTCTCCAGCCTGTCACACTCCTCCAGCATTGTACTGTTGTAAATTGCTGAAAAATCTTGACATCATCTTCTTCTTTGCTCTCCTTAACTCTAATAATGATTCTTACAAGGAATGAACAGGAAAACATTCACAGCTGAGTTTTGATATCAAGAGAAGTTTTTATACTTGGAATGAAAGTTTCGTGTTTTGCTTAAAGCCAGCTATTTACCAAACTGGAATATAAAATCAGAGTAGAAAAGTAACACTTCCCCCTGCCCTCTATTCAATTTTTGTCCATTTAAGGCATAAGCATTTCAATATAAAGCCAAAGTCATGATATAGCTGTCTAAATTCAGAGCCAAGGAAGACAGTTCTCCTGTATTGTACAGGGTAGTTGCCCTCCAATAAGTCATGTGAATACCCTACTTTGATTTCAGATGTTTGTTAGCTAGGTGTAACAGAGCAGGTAGTGGTGTAAATGTATTGCAACTGGTAGAATTTCTAGACTTCCAGAAGCACAAGAAACGAATGCAAGTGAGGACAGTTGCATGGAAAAGTAAGTACAGTCGTTGTGAGCAATGAAGTTGAGTTGTTCATGTAGGCAGCAGCAGACTCCCTAGAAGACAGATGTTCAAAATAAAGAGGGTTTTGAAGCAGTAAGTCCTAAGAATTCAGTTACCGTGTTGTAATTTGGTAGGCTTTTAACTGGCATCAGAGTTGTAAGAGTACTTTTAGGTGTGCAGAGCATCTTTTCACAGAAGTCTGCAGCTTAGTTTTTCTAACAACTGGTACATAACCTTAATTTGATACTGAGTTCTCAGAAGACTTAAGGCAGTTCACACAAGGGAGAGGGAAGTACTACAAAGAATGGCAGCTCTATAATTTTGCACTGACAGTGTCTATCTTCATATTGTAAGTACATGGCACAGGGGTTCAATGTGATTCCTCCCAGTTCTAGATATCCAGACATGAGTGGACATCCACAATCCCTGTTTCTTAGTGAAATAATGGAGATTGTAGGTTGTCATCATTAGTTGAGGTTAGCCAAATACTGATCTCGGTGTCTTCTGTGTTTGCTTGTCATAAATTTCTGAAGACAAACATGGATTTTAAAAGCCTGCAATTCAGGGGAACTGAAAACTTCCTGCTTACACAAAACATGCAAAATATTTGGCTCTGTTGGTAGTGCATTACTTTAACTATGGATTTCAAGTCAAGCTTTTGGATCCTTTTTAAATGACTGGAAGTAGTAACATTCAGCCCTTGTAACTGCAGTCAGTGTCTTACCATATTTTTTCTGCTGAATACAAAGCCGTGCTTTAGAGTTGTTCTCAACAGATGGCTCAAAAACCCCTGAAACACAGAGAAGGTTAGGCTGACTAAGCACCTGTGGCCTCATATGAGTCCTCTTCATGTAGCAGTCACCTGGCATGAGGATTGTCTCTTCAATGCACATTCTACTCTCTTTTCTTGTGTTACTTGTATGCAACTTTCATCACTTTCTCCTTCATTCCTCTGTTGACTTATGCTGAGTTTTGGCAGCTGTCTTCCTCAGTTCCCAAGGTGGAATTCCTCCAAGGCTTTAAAAACTCTTCTTGAAATACTTGTAACCCCATGCCTTTGGGTAGGGTAGAAGCTCCTATCCACCTGTTAGTAACTGCGAAGTCGCTAATAGAAATCAACTGGGCTGCCTTTAGCTAGCTCTGCATTTGCTGTCTCTGATCTCGTGCTACTTCAGCCTCCTGGGCATTGGTATTCTCACTTCCCTTTGTCTGATGCTTGCTTTTCATGAAGCTTTTTATTTTTCACAGTGGGTACACTCTGAAAACAACTGCACTGCTGAAAGTCAGCAAAGGTTTCCTGTTTGTGAATGACTTCTTAATTCTTTTTTGCATAGTGCTCAGACAGTACCAGTCAGTCCTGTCTTTTCCTCTTCCCTTTGGGGGAAGTATGCTCATTTGCTTTGCTGTCACAACAAACTCATGCCAGAAGAGGGTTTAATGTCCATTTCTGATCTTTACCTTTCAGTTTCTTAAAGTGTTTGTTCAATCCAGTGCTGTGCAGAAGATCCTTTTAAATTAAAACTGAAATTGCTTTTATGTACCCATGTTAGATCAGTAAGAACAAATAGGACAGGAGCAGCAGCTTCCCAGCTGTGGCCTGTGAGGTGTTGGTACACAACCAGGGGTTTAGTGCAGCCTGGGCAGGTTTGTGGTCCAAGAGGCTCTCTAGCCTCATTCGCCCTTAGATCCCCCAGAAGATCCCAGAGAGTCGCTGGAACTATGTGTATCTTACACTAAAGGAATACAGATTTTGGAGACCTTTTGTAAAAGAACATGGTAATGATGCTATACTGTTACAATATGTTTCCATTTCACTAGTTTTAGATCACTGCCAGCAGCATAAAATTTGCATATATTCCTGCACAAGTAAAGACTGAAGAGAGATGTAGTTGTAAGCCTACTGCACAGGTATTGTGTTACTTACAAAGTTCTTAGCAAATTGTGAGGTGTCATTTTATTCTTTTAAAAGCTGTTTCTGACAGCTGCTTTTGCTAATTGCATTGTGCTTAGCTGGCTATCAGGTCAAAGGAGGATAAAATACTGACAGAAAAGGAAAAATCTTACAGCTTCCATTAGGTAATGAGTACATAGCATTCAGAAATAGTAGACTGCAAATGAGTGACTGGCACTATTCACAGGTGCTACTAGGTGATGCTCTTCAAATAAAGTGTGCTTGCTCAGTCAGATATTAAAACACAGCTGTCAGTTACCTGTATTTTTATAGTGCCATTTGAAAGTTCATATAGTTGAATATCAAACTGTTGTCTTTTTGACCTAGGCCCATAGTTTTTTTATTTTTGTTGAAGTTCTGTTTTGTTTTAAGAAGGGAGTTAGTATTGATTTCAGAGGCTTTTTTGTTTGTTTACCAACATGCACACCTGCTTTCTGCACCTCTGGTAAGCTTGGTAGTGCAGGAAATGTTTTTGGACATAGGTACTTCCCTCTCTGCTGTTAGGCTGGCCCCAGTGTGGCTGTTACAAGAGTCTGGTATGGCCCATACTAATTAGGAATTAGTATGGGCCAGAGACTGTTTCCAGGAAACACTTTCAGAGCAGCCACCTGTTTTAATCGCATTCATGTTGTTCTGTGACAGCTGACCTCGGCATTAGGAAGCATTTTGGGGTATGTCTCACATAGTTGTACAGTAGGCTCTCTGTTCAGGACCCCAGTGATAAATATAGCAATGTGCCATGCTATTACAGTGCGAACTTCTGTTCACCAGGCTGCTTGAATTTCTTTCATTTCAGGGGCAATAGAACTTGTGTTCTGCAGCTTTTCGCCTCCAAAATTACTCTGGCACTTAATTTTTAACACATGGCTGTGTGTGTCAGCTTTGAATGTAATTTCCTGAATTTGGCATTTCAAGTCAAATACTTATTTCTACAGCTATGACTTGGTAGTGGGCTTTTAGAGAAAAAGAAGTCATGGCAGGATATTTGGAATTAATTTAGAGAAAGAAAACATGTAAGGAAAAGCTAGCACCTGTACCTACCACATCTGTGATGAACTAAGCAGTCTCACTGCCTGCTGTGGTATAGTAGCTCATGGTAGATGCAGCTTGAGGGCTGATGCACTCTTTATTTCTTGGGTCAGCATCCTTAAACAAGCTGCGTTCAACTGAACCAACCTTTGTTCCAGTGCAGTCTTTCCGTTGACTTAGTAGCACAGTGTATGGGGAAATTCTGAGTTCCTTCAAATTCAAGCTTTCCATGGCCTTTGCAACTGCTGTGTGGGGAAAAAAGCTGTATTAATTCCCAGCACTCTGGAGGGTGAGGCAGATGGAATACAAAAGATTAATTGTTTTCGCATTAGCACTGTTCTTTGGAAATGTGGTAAGATTACTGTGTCAGGGAGCAAAGATCAGATCCATTTCCATCACTGTGAAAAAAATAAGATCTACCTTGAATGGAAATGAGTAACAGTCAGTTCTCTGAACAATTACATGTGCTTTGGATGGCCATAAAAACACAAACCAGTTGGTACTGGGACCAGTTAAATAAGTATTTCTTAATGTCTATAGGCGCGCAGAATTCAGTCCTTCCTCTCTTGGAGTTGTTGGAAAACAAGGTAGTACAGATTTGCTAAATCATAGTAATGCATTTTCAAGCTTTTTGTCTTGACACGCAGAACTGCTGGGGAAGGTATTTTGTAGAGGGATGAAGGCAAGTGGTGCAAGTGCTTTATTTAAGCACTTAAAACTGTTGCTTGTTCATTTCTCCAAGCATTTGTTTTTGAAATTATGTTAGTATTCTGTTCTGGAGTTCAAAGCTCAGCTCCTTCCTTTTTCCTATAACGAAATGGTGCTTTGTGCATGCAGTGTAAGGGGTTTTTTTTGTATCCTTTAACATACCAGTGCTATAATATTTCTAACTGCTTTTGTCAGAAACTGGAAAATGTTTTTCTCCAGGTGCTAGTCACATTTTCTGGGCTTGTCTTTCAGTTGTCATCTAATTGGTTTAGTGCATGACTAAAGGATTTCTTTGAAATTCCACCTAACATTACAGCATTACAAAACATTTTAATGTCTTTTATACTTGGCAACATGAGGAAATCAAATGCTTAAGCGTGCAGTGCAGTGCAGAGAGGGCAGAGCAAATGTTTGCTGGTTACAGAACTGCTGCTTTTAAACTTTCTCCGCATCTGCAGATTGCCACGTGAATATTTTCGACAGTGTTATTTTTCACTTTATACACATCAGAATAGCAAAGTAAATTGTTTCGGTATAAAAATGGTTACAGGGGTTGCATAATCTGTATGTTCAGAATGTGTGGATTTATGTATATAGTGTATTCTCTGTATAAAGAGAGACCGAGAGAGAGAATATTAACTGTGATGAAGTCATGAACCCGGGCGCCCGCTATAGGCATCTGCAAACACTGGTTACCCTGGCAACAAGTGGAAAGAGGTTGGAGAGGGAAGCTGGAGTAGGTTGTTGCATTGAATTGTTTTCAGCTTGTTTCTTCCTCAGTAAAGCAGGGAGATGTTGAAAGGTATGATGTCCCTCTTTCTATGTGTGTACGATTTTATATGTATTTAGACAGTTGTTGGGAATGGGAAGGCTAAAAATACCCCATACTTGTCATTCAGCTCAATTGGAGACAGACTTTTCAATCTAAATAATAATATGCATTGCAAATCTGTGGGTTTTTTTTCTCTGTGCTTGATCTTTGTGTGGTGTGTTGTAAGGTGAGAGTGCTAAATGGGTCTCCAGAGTGCAGTACCTGTTCCATCTTCAGCCTGGAGACAAGTGACCATTGCGTATTATGTCTTCAGAAACTGATTTTATTTTAGACTGGGTTTGTAAAGCTTACATTTGAAAATCTGCCAGGACAGTACAAATACTGGGTATTATCAAAAGATTTGTTAACTGATACTAAATCTGAGCTTCTGAACTCCTTCACAATGTGCTGTGCTTGTATTCTTGTGCTCTTGCACTTGTGCAGAATATTGTGGCTCATGAGTTTGTGGAGTCTTTACCTCCCTGGGGAAAGTTTTTATTAGAAAAACTAGGACATTATGTTCAGGGCTGTAACAGCATCTTCCACAAGACAAATATCAAGATAGTCTCTTCAGAAATCTGTTTTAGACAAATAATGGGAGATCCTACTGTGTATTTCTTCTTGATTACCTTTCTCTCTTTGACCCTGTCCTTCTGAAAAAAAGATACAATAAAATATCTGTGCACTGTATTAATGTATAAATAGTATAAATTATGAGATACACACTGGAAACAACCAATTCTTGTAGTTTTCAAGAATAAAGAAAATTATTTTGTTCATTAACTTAGGAATAATGCCACTCATAAAAATTGTGCAGAATAAAGTGTATGACCCAGTCAGGGGGTAGAAGCCAGTCACTGTGTATTTAACACCTCTGAGAGCAAGGGATTGATTAACAGACAGAAATTCTTGATTTCTCATATACTGAAAGACACAGCCTAATAGAATATTAACCAGTGTTGTTTCCAGAAGTGCAGTGATAGAAATACACACTTGGTGTGCCAGACTCCTGCGCTTTCATTTTGAGCCACTTCTACATGAAAAAGGGCTGACACAATTTTATTCAAATTAAATCTAGTTTTACTGTACTATAAAACTGAATCTTCAGAGCTTAACAAAAACAAGTATGTGATGGAAGATCGATATGAGTGTGCTGATTGCTCCTAAAAGAACATAGACTGATATTAGTTTTGTAGCATCTTCCTAGAAATACGCTGCCCAAAACAGCTTTTGTCAGTGGGGCGTAATTTAGTTAAAGCACAGCAAATCACCTTAAGCGATGATGTATCTTATAATTAAACAGATTGTCAGAGCTCTTACTCTGAGTGGTGAACTGGTAAGTAATTCAGTAGTTAGAGTGCATACAAAACTGTTCTCAGTAGTGTAGCTGAGGCTGTAGGTTTGCAGATTATTTGTATAGTATTGTATCTGCTAAATTAATTACTGTTTTGTGGTGTTGGTTAGTAAGTGGACAAGGAAGATTCTGTTAGTACTTACCCTAGATACTTAAAACTGTGATTCTGGAAGACTGGAGTAAGTTAAAAAGGGGTTGACTTCTTAGCTGTCTTGCAGGGTGATCTTCTGAAGTCATCATTTTTAGCTTGCTTTTCTTCAAGTGTTGATGTAACGTCTCTTCCTATCTTTCAATCAAATGTCTTCTAGCATTTCAGTGTGTGCGTCTTCTGGGTTTAGACTACAGCTTATCTTCAGATGCTAGCAGTGTAATGGATATTTGTATATTGGCTTTAGGGTCACGTTAGGGCTGATCCTTCTTTGTACAGTCTCTTGTACTTTGTCAGCATGTGGTTAAATCATACGTGTGTCTGGTATAAAGAGCAGGCAAATACACAAAATGAGCCTTCAGCCATCCTCTGCTTCATAAACAAGGAAATAGTGAATTATGATTTTCCTAGTTGAGATTCCTGTAGTTAAGTACTTCCTCCTGTGTTATTTTTAAGCTCATTTGGTCTATTAATACAATACGTGTATAGATGCAACTATTACTTTTCTACTTCCAATGCTGTATTTTGAAGTATCCACAGAGAAATGTGCGAAAGGGTGCTGAGAATAAGAGCTACATTCTTCTGCATTAGATGTTTCCATTTTGTGCTTGATAGTGAGTGAACATCACAGAACAGAAGCTGCCTGTGATTTGTGCTGTAGTGTGTGACCTTTCCTTTTCGGGAACTGTTGGAGAATTCTCTACAAGCAAACTCATTTATCCTAAGGCTTATATTGGCTATCAGCTACAAGTTTAGATGATGGGTTCTTTTCTTTACCGATGAAAATTAGTGGATGAAAGAACTTACAGCCTGCTTTGGTAAGCCTTTTCTTGTACAAATTATTCAGGAACCCTAGAAAATCTAATCCTTTAAAAAAGTTGCATCTTTCAGACTGCATTGATCTGACTTTTACCAAGCTGTTAAGCTGCAATGTTGTCTTAAGCATTTTCTACAAGTGAAACTCTTGTTTAGGAGAATATTACCTTGGTAAATTCGAAGTTCTTATCTACACTGATGAAGATGGTGGAGGGTTTTCAACACCTGAGGGGGTTGGAGTACTTTAGCAATGAGGAGAAGTTGAAATGCGTATTCCTTTTTAAGACCTCACACTGTCAAAATCCTAAATTAATGTAGAATGATGATGTAATGAACATATAAAGAATTTTAGACCAAGTTTGACTGTCAATATGCATTTTATCTGCTGGTCTGTGATAGCTGCCTGTGCACACCTTAGGCTGTGAGAATACAAGGTGATTCAAATTAGACTGATCAGGCCTTTGTTTTTGAAGGATATCTTCATTTTTATCAGAGAGTAAGAGCTTGTTTGTGTGTCCATAGCCTGGAGTGGTTTGCTGCTGATTCAGTCTGCCCTTCCCAGGAAGGGCACCAGTAGCTCTCAGCAGTTCAGTGAATTTACTCCTGTTCTGTACAGTATGCCTCTCAGTGTGTAAGAAAACTGTTTTAACACTGCATTAATTGAAAAGCAGATACAGCTGGTGTGTAATAAAGAGATTCTACGCACATATACGTGGATTCTGAGTTACAAGCATCCCAAGTTCTGGAATAGCAGAAGGTGGGAATTTTAGACTAATATATTTATAGAGATACAGTGGACTTACAGCGAGAAGTGGAATTCAGTGTAACTTGTTACTGATTTCATAAAAACTAGATTTGTCTCTGTTACCAGGTATTTGCAGTGATCAGTCTTCCTTACCAGTAAGGTGAATTTCAGTGTAGCGTGTGTGTGTGGTTGCACATCAGAGGGACCATTGAGCACAGCTGGCTCATCATTAAGGGTGATGGATTTTGCTCTGCACGTGTGCCAGGTGTTTCAACCTTCACATCTCCAAAGGGGAGTGGTCAGTTGCATATGGTTTTGTTGCAGATGTTCAGGGATAGCAAAGTGTCTTACACAGGAATTTTTTCTTCTGCTTTTTAAATGACATTTACTAGCATTTACTTTTTTTAAGAGTTTGAATTGATGGCACAAAGTATGACAGAGTTGGTAGTGTCATCTTAGCTTGCCAGTACTTAATTTCAATCAGTCATGTTACAGAAATAGAGCAGGGGTTAAAAAAAATCCTACCAGTTGGTTAGACAGCAGAAGGATTAAGGCTTGGGAGAGAGATCAGGATGTCTCTTAATATCTGTGAATTGTATTTCATTACTAAAGAGGAAGAAGAGCTTGAAGTGCCTTTGGAGGGGCTTGGATTTCAGCAGCAGGAGTCCCGGCTTTGTCAGCAGATGAAAATGGCAACTGTTGCACCCTCTCCAGAGCCTGTTTGCTGGCAAGTGGAATCGGTGACCAGCACAAATTTGGGACATGTTTGTAGCCAAGGTAGGAGCTTTTCAAAGAATTCTGAAAATGCGTGGTTAGATGCAGATCTAGGGATTGGTTGATTGGATAGCTGTGATTCGTATTCCTGTTTCTTTGCCTGCCTTCCAGTCAAGTATTCCAGAGGCGTTCCTGACAATGGCTGAGCTTCCTGGGAAAGTGCCTTGTTGTCCGTTAATGGGTATTCTTTTTGGTGCATGACTCGCATGCTAAATACCATGGCATCAGAGCCAAATCAAAAAGCTCACAGTACCAGGCCATCATGCTTTGTAGTTTGTGCATCCTTTAAAGTAGAATTTCTCTTTTAATTGCAGTCTTCTGTGGGGCAATATGACAACACTTCAGATGACACTATTTGAATATTGAGCTGAAGGAAATTATTTTGTTTCCCCCTTATGTTTACTCAGTTTGAGTAAATATAAACCTAGCATTTCTGCAGTAAACACTTTCTACCCCTCCTCTGCCTGCTTCCCAAGAGAAATAGGAGTTGGTGTTTTAATTGAGAAAGTGTAAAACTGGGTATTTTCAGGCAGGCATAATCTAGATATTTATATTTGGGGTATCTCGTTTTTCCTAATTTTTGAAAGGGAGATTATCCTTTTTCTGATTACTGCAGCATATTTGGTGCTCTAATCTGAAATGATTGGCTGCCCATGGAGATGGGTCACTGACCTTGATGGAAAGCCATGCCTCATCTGTTGTGGCAGTTCTTACATTCTTGTGCACACTTGAAAATGCACAATTCAATTTTACATCCCTTAATAGACAGTTCAGCTGCTGGTGGTTTTTCAGGATAGCATCAAGAAGCTGGCATTTTATTTTGTTGTGTTTAATGTATATGAATACCTGTTTTCATCAGTCTGAGATAGACTGGTGTTTTCATTCACATAACTTCATATGAAGTAGCATTATTAGTAAGAAATTGAGAAATCTCTTTTAACAAATGTTCAGTTTTAATGTGAAAGCTGGTTGTTTTTGTGTATCTATTATTTTGTAATGTGCTAGTGGCTAGAGAAGGGCTGGATCCCTCCTTACTTCATGAGATGAGCCCTGTCTGAGCAAGCTTCCATTGGAAAGACCACAAACTGAGACACTTGAGAAGTATGTGGAAATGATGCTCACTAGTGTGGGAGACAATGGCATGAGCACCTCAAGGAGGATTTTATGGCAGGATTTGAAAAGAGTAATGAGGAAATTTTAATGGGTGTTAAAATATGTTTTTATTAAATTTTTGTGGAGTTGCTGTCTCCATAATTAAAGAAGCAACACTATGGTGGAAGAAATTAAGACTCGTAAGTGAAGCTAAGTAGCTTTATTTGTTGCATTACAGAATGGAGAGGCAGTTAGAGAATGCAAAGATAAGATAATTGCATCTGAAACAAGAAGTCGGAAAATGATGTTTGCAGTAGCCTTCTACACGTGGCTGGGTCAGTGCTACACTGCCACTTGTCATGCTTGATCAGATTGAGTTTCTGCTGTCCAGTAAGATTTTTTTTAAATTATATCTGGTTTCCAGTTGTCAGGACAGAATTTTGAGGCACTTTGTTCTTTTGTTTCTGAGCCTTAATTAATGCAATGCTTGAAGAAAGGCCTTTTGAGCCCGCCATATGTCTAGCAGTGAACTGTTCCCTCTTCTTCATGAAATCCTAGATAGCTTCCTAACATGTTTTTGCTTACTATTTTCTGTTTAGCCTCAAGTTCCAAGCCTGAACTCAGCTCCAGTTCACAGACTTTGGGAAGTCAGCAGAACAAGACAGATGGCACCCGAGTAAAAACTCGTATTCTACCCAACATGCCAAAGCTTTTCATACCTTCATCTGTCACCAAATTTCCACCTGAGATCACTGTCACTCCACCCACTCCCACCCTCCTTTCTCCAAAGGGCAGCATTTCAGAAGAGACCAAGCAAAAGTTAAAGGTAATAAAAGGGAAACAGTAATTTTTTAGATTGTTTTTATCTTAATTCTACCCTTAATAAAATACTTGTATGAAAGGAGCAGCAGTTCCTGACCCAGTTCATAACCACAGATAGTATAAGTAGTGGAAGATAATGCTAGCTGTTATCAGGAGCCAGTTTTTAAGGACTGGTGAAATGTTGGCCATGGGTGAAATCATAGCTGGCCTAGTCCTTATCCCTCTTCTGAGGGAATTAGAAAGAACTACAAAAATGGGGGAGGGAGCTAGTGCAACCATTGCAGTTCTTAGGCTAGTAGAAGCTACCAGAATATTGACTGTGGGGAAGCCTACTGGTAATATTATGCTGTTTCACATTAGGATGCCGTATCTTTTATTAGAAGTCAGAGAGCTACTGAATGTGAAGGGATAGCAACCAGTGGGCTTTTATCCCTATGATCATGGGTTTATCCTGACTATTTAGCAATATATTCTTTCTCTCTCTTTTTGGGATCAGTCTGCTATTTTGTCTGCTCAGTCTGCAGCGAATGTAAAGAAGGAGAGCCTTTGTCAGCCAGCTTTGGAAATCTTAGAGACCTCAAGCCAGGAGTCCTCACTGGAAAGTGATACTGATGAAGATGATGACTACATGGACATATGAGTGAATTCTGGCCATCATCAACACCAACCATATAACCATTCTTGTTGCCAGCATCTCTGGCAGTTGAAACATCTTCGTTGGCATTACTCTCCATTTAATTGACATCATTGTGTTCTTCACTTTCATTACCTTTTTATCACCACTACCACTTGTATTGCCTTCAAAATCTTCGGCATTCTCCCCATCATGGTGCTTGATGGAAAGAACTATTGTTTACCAGGCAGTTAATTCATTTGGACCACGCTCTCACCTCTACCTTCAGTAATACAAGGATGTTTTGTGCTGCAATTCACATCTCTCTGCTGTTCCTGCTTCTTCAAACAAGAGCCTTGGAAGTCACTCCAGTAGCTCTTTTCTATAGCGTTTTCTTCTGTTTAGTTGTCTGTTTGCATTTTCCCCACTAGTTAAGTTTTTCTCCCAGTAACTCAGCAACCTGTAGTCTGTCTAGCCATGCCATGATTAGTCCAACAGCTCTCTTTAAGGTGAATGGAAGTGGAAAAATTTGCTGAGCTGGTGGACGTTTTAGTTGTATCAAGAAAGGCTATGGCTTTGTTGTGAGGCCAGAAAGGTGAGCTGAGTCTGTCAGGTCCTTGGCACTGCTGGGTGCTTTGTTGGAATTTGACTGCGACAGTAGGCAAAGAACCATCTTTTTCCAGGCAGACAGAGAGGTTGGCCTCCTGTTTGTACTCATTTCACACCAGTGTATGAGGTCCAGCAAAAATCATCTACCTGAGTGTTGGCTTAAAGAACTGATCTTTCCAGAATTGTCTTACAGTCCTTTCTCTTCTAATGCCTTGGACAAGCATTTTGAATTGGGGGCTAGATGATATTTTTATGGAGGTATTGAAAAAACTTGAATCTTTCAATACCATTTCAGTAGTGTCTGTTTTTTACAGAATGACACGAAAAGGTGTTTTTTATCTATCTGCAGAGGGACTGCTCACAGTTATTTATATGAGAAAATAGTGGTAACAAAGATTCTTGGGGTTTTTTTCTACTGAATGTTAACTTTGTAAAATAATGACCGCAAACCATGCAAAAAAATGTCACGCACTATATATACACAGGCATGCGCCCACACACATATATATATGTGTATGTACATACATGTATGTATATGAAAAAAGAAAATGCATACAGCTTGCAATGTCGGATTTCTTTGTGTTTGGGGGAGGTGGTTTTCTGTAAAATGCAGAGCTTTGTATAAACTTTTGGTTTTTTTCTAATAAAATTGAAATGTACTGTTGTCTCTGTTCCTCTGAGAGGGCAAGGTACCCTGGTGCTGGGAAAAGTACTGTTCCTCTCTTCCTTTTGTTTCTTGGATAAGAAAGTAGTGGAGGAAGGAGGATGGGGAGTAGAAGCCTCTTCCTTTTCTGAAGACTGCCAGAGGTCTTCAGATGGGTTTGGCCTTTTGTGATCCATAACCCGGTTCAGCCAGTGCTGCCAAGATTGCCTGCAGTGGGTTCACTTCCGCAGTGAGATGTGGTCTGAGTTCTTTCTCACCTACCTGAGTATCTTTGAATGCTAATGAACAATATAAGGGCAAAGACAACATACGGTTAATGAGATCACATGAAGTATTTGGCTGTACAAATTAGCGTTTAATCCACTATTACAGTGATCACTCTCATTCACTGTAAGAATGGTAAATGGACCATGGATAAAAAGAAGCAACATCAGGCTTGTATTGCAAGTTTATTCTCATAGTCTGGGTTGTTTGTTCTAAACAAAATGTAATTTATAAGCAAGTGAGCATGTCCATATGTCCCTCTTGGATGTATTAGCAACTGTTCTGTAACTTGTGATAGGTGAGCTGAATGCAACTGATGTGGAAAAGATCAGGTAACTGAATAGTAGAAGAAAGTGGGTATTTTCAATAGTAATATGTTTTCAGTGTTGCTCTTTAATTTGGTGTAAGTTATTATAAATGCACTGTCTAGCATACTTTATATTCATTGACTTCTAATAGGCTAAGGTAGCTGTAGATACAATCATCATCTTTATTTTTTTAGAAGATAGCACAGGAGAAAAGGAATTGGCTTCTTACTGAAAAGTGGAACACAGCTCAGAGGGTATAGTTCTCAATAGGGCTTTTTCACCCAAGTAGAACAGACTACATAGCCTTTTTGGTTAATGTATATTCTTAAATGTACAGCTAACTTTAACGTCACATTTAAATTCTCAGGTCTGTACTTCTATTTTGATCTGATGTATGAAGACAAAGCATTTGATTTTCTTAATTGAATCTGGTCACTGAAAATGGTTGGTTTTGTTTTCCTTTATTGTTCTTAAAGATTCCTTGGCATTGAGCATTTTGCCTGTCTTTGTTTTGTTTTGTTTTGTTTTTTATCCAGAGCTTGCTAAAATGCCTGATCTGGAGCTTTCTTTTGACTTCTGGTCCTGCTTTTTGAGAAGGATTTAATTTTTTGCTGGTTAAGGAGCAAAAACAGTAAGTGAAACTGTTCCTGTCAGTCAAGAAAGCTAAACTTTGCTGATCTGTCCTAAACTCATTTAAATCTTCAAACTATGCAACTTGGTTTAGCCTGTATTCAAAACTCTTTACTTTTTTTCCTTTTCCCATTATGCTCTTGGGTAGCTCAAGGATTTTTTCTCAAGCTCAAGAAATTACTGTGACCAAATTACACAGGTCACCTCCTTCAAATTCTGTCCTTCTGCTACTGGCTAAATAGTGTGTTGCTCAGCTGTGGGCTATCTTCCACAATGACTAAAGGAGCTGTTCTTCATATAATATATTCTTCTGTGAAACCATCTCTCTTTACAGTTTATGTATTCCTTCAGTTCAAGAAGACATATTCTGGAGTGAAGATGCCAAGGTCACTGGATGCGTCGACATACGACGTTTGTCCGAGGCACCATCCCTAAAGATACTTGGAGCAAGAACTTCGAATCCTTACAGACAGAAGTATTCATTAATATGTCATCCTCTGAAGCCTGGCAATATAATTTTGTGGAATTTTCAGGAGAAAAAAAAACATTATGGTAAAAGTACAGTTAGCTATGTGTTTACTTGAAGTGATTTCCTTGATTTCAATCTAATCCTGGTTGTAATACTTGAAATCCAAGTATAGGCAAGGTCCAACTTCAGCATATCAAATGAAATGTAACGTCTGCCTTCAGGACTTACAGGATAACCATTGCTTTTGAAATCTCGGTGTTCCCAGGTTTCTTGCTCATGTGCCAGACAAATAAATGGCAGCTGCTGAAGTGTATTGCTTTTGTATTTGTTCAGTTTGGTTTGGTTTCTCCTTGTGAAGCTATAGGGACAGGAATGTAAGGTCTGAGGTCTGTACCCAAGTGGGGTGAGAAGGAGGTGTTTACTTTCCTCCCATTTCCCCCTTTTTTTTCCTCCTGTAATTAACTAAAAAGCATATCCTTTTTGGCTGCTGAAAAGCCAAACTGTTGGAACTTCCAGGCAAATAGCAAAAAAAGTTTTGTTCCAAAGCAAATGGAAGAAGAAATTATTTTGAATTCGATGTTGAGAGTAATTTGTAGATAGTTGGTAGACTTCCTGTGCCATTACTGGGCATCGTTTTTACACACGGTGAGATATCTTTTGCTGATCACCATTGTTAAGGTATATAGTACTGGGAGTGGGCTGTGCTTAATGCAGTTGCATTTCCTGGCACAAGGTTTATATAATTTATATATAGTTAAGACCATCAAAAATTTATGTCTCTGAGGCAAGCGCTAATGTTTTACTAAGAATAAATTTTGTTGGGCGCAGCTGTCATTAGTGGCTTCTGCCCACTGTCTGAAAAATGCTGTTCGTTTCATTTCACAACCAAAACATCAAATCAAGGAAGAAGCTAAGTATCTTCCTGTTTTATTTTGTGCTAGAGTTTGTCAGTTGTTGTCTCTTGGTGGTTTGGGGTTTTTTTGAGGGTTTTGTGTGTTCATTTGTTTGGTTTTTGATTAGAATTAGGCTTCCTCATGAATAATGACATCAATGTCTTTTGCAGCCAAAATAAATACCATATGGTCAGGGAGAAAGTGACCAGGAAAAGATGAGGAAGGGATGGCAGCCAAAGCTGATTAGGACACAAAAGGAACTGAGTGGAAACAGAGGGGCCAGGTGAGAGTAGACTGTCTTACCATCAAGGGGGGGGTCACACCATTGTTAAATTCAATACTCTGGTTTTGGTGGTACTGATATTCCAAGTGGTACTGGTATTCCAAGGAAGATGAAAAAATCCATGGTGTACATAGCTTATATGCACAATGTTATCTACAAGCAGAGACCATTTCTGTTCCTGCAGGTGCTTGTCATATTTTTTAAGGAAAAAAGGTGGCAGGGTAAATTAGTTGAGATGCTCAGAAGAAAAGGCAGCAGGCATAGATTTTGTCATCTCTTACTTAGTCATGCAAAGCTGGGATGAAGAAGCTTTGTTCTTGAAGGTGAACATGATGGCAAGAGCTTCAGTGTAGGTGTTGAGTGTTAATTGCTGTCTTTCCCTTTCTTCTAGCTGATGACTAGGAATCCACTAATGTTAAGCTTTGAAGCATGCGTCAGGATTTTAGGAGTAACCTTGGGGTACTGTATATAGCACAGGCTGTACAAGCCCAAGTTACACCTTTGTGAGAACTCCCTGTGGGACTGAGCTGTTGTTGCAGAGCACAGTGAAACAGGTAGCATTGCGAAGGGTGACAGACTAGCATGTTGGCATCTGGAGGACAACTTCCCTTCACTTGAATGGCTCTTTCATATTAATACTTAATGTCTCCAGGTAAATCTCACCAGATGTTTAATGACACGTGTCTCCTTGAATAGTCATCTGTTGTTCTGCTGCTGTTTATCTAATGCATGTATGAGGATGATGCCCCATAAGCAAGCACTTGTTAGTCAACTCCAGAGCCCCTGTTCCACACTGTTCAAAGCTGTCTTAGCTGCGCCGAGGCTGGAGAGCTCTTTGTTCCCCTCATGTGAGTATCTTCCTGCCTGTGGATTACTTTTGGCCAAAGCTGACCCTTAAAAAAGAGTTGGGGCCTTAGAGACTATATGTGGAACATGAATGTTTGTTTGATTCCCCCCCCACTACCCACAGGCCACCTCTACCAAGCGCATGGGGATCAATCCTTGCAGAGATTCTGATGCAGGCTCAGATTGCAACCTTGCAATGCTCACATGAAACAGCACAGTAGCTATGGATGTCAAGGAGCTTTTCTGTATATTATCTCAAAAACATCTTCCATCCTGTGGAAGGTTTTATTACCCCTAATAAAATGACATTTATGAATAAGAAGGCGGCATGTGGTGGGTCTGGCTGGAGTGCAGTCTCTAGGCTGTGATCATACCTCCATATAGCCATGTGTTTGAAGTTCATCCTGTCAGATTGGGAGCTACACTGTCTGCTCTGATAGCACTAGAGGGGGCCCTAGGACAGAGAAGAAAAAGGGAAAGTAAGAAAGCCGGGGGGAAGAAGGGTTAAAAACAACCCTCACCCCAAACCCAAAGGTGGGTGACCAGGACCTGTCTTTAAGTATCTGAAATACTCAATTGCATTGCTGGTTTTGACCTCACTTACTTTTAAGGGCCTTCTGCTACTGTACCACATATGTCCTTTTCATAATGTATAGTCTGGTTCAAAGCAAAGGGAATGAGAATCCTCATAGTCTGTTTACAAGATTCTGGCCATGTTCCTGGCCATAGCAAAAAAAATCCCAACCCCAAAACCGTACTGTTTCCATCCTACAACTTAGCAGGAGCACAGCTCCAGTGTATACTTGCTTTTCACATGAAATCTGTTGCCCCCATAATGGTGTTTTTCCTTTAATTTTTTATTTTTTTTTTATTCTCCTATAAGAAGCCTCCTCGGTGGTTTCCATTTTCTCAATATGCAGCAAATTATAATGGGAGAGAGAAAGAGCATCTTTTGGCACTTAATCTTGTGTAAAAGGACCCAAATAATGCTTTCAGCTTTGTCAGTGTAAATTCTGATTAATTCAATCCTAATCCATCACAGTGGCATGGGGTTTGTAGGAGTGTTACTGGGCCCAACAATAGTGACAAAAATGCAACCCAGGGATCTGTAAAGTGTTTTGAGAAAATTCTGTTCATGTAAAATTCTACTTGGGGACAAAAATGTATATGAAAGCGATGGAAGAAGTGTATAGCTTTCAAGCTTGGAAAAAGCCTTGTGTACCGTCTCTGTTATCTAAAGTGCCCAGGAGGAAAGATCAAGTGCTGTAGTCATCTGGCAGAAATGCACATGAAATGGAATGGGGAAATGGAGCTGAGGCTACAAACTTGACTGCAGAATCACAAAACCAAAGTAATTTCTATGTAGGGGAAAAGTAAAATCACACTTTTGTCTGCATTTGAGATTTATCTGTGCAATTAAATGATCATGTACATAGCTCAGTACAAAAGCATTAAATTATATAATCCCAGTGGGAGGAACACTTTACAAAGTCTCTGTAAGTATGTTGTCTTATTAAAGGAAACTGGATATCTAAAGCCAAATCAACGTATGCAGTAAAAAGTAGGTTTTGTGCTCAGGTCAGACATGAGTATTTCCCTCTCAATTTTTTTCTCTCCCTTCTCTTTCAGAGACCCTGCAAACAACAGTGAATTCCAGCATAAATGGAATATAAACAAAGTTCATATATGGTATAAGCATATGAGAACCACAGTGGAATGGTATTCATATAATTTTAGTTAAGAGTGATTTTAGTCTAACTACGAGTGAAAAGCCATGTAGCAGACAAAGGTGTTTTAGACTTAGTGCTTCCTGTGTTAATGCTTTATTGTTCGGTATAACTACAGATAGCTTAAGAACCTGTCGTACTTACTCGCACTCTTTTACTCTCTGAGCTATTTGGCAGATAAATAGGGCTGTTGACAAGAAATAATAAGCAACTGAGTTTTATTTGCAAATATGCATTGCATGAGCTATTATCTAATACAGCACTGAACACATACTGTTCAGTAATAATTAGAAAAGGATGTGGTATGAGCAGAAAAGCTTTATCCTTTAGAAGTATTCTTTGATTCCCTGTAATGTAAGTCACACCAGAGATTTAATTTCCTGCAGTTACACACTAAAATGTATGAAGAGTCACATTTTCTCTTCTATATGCATGGGTATATATAAAATGTAATTTCTTCAATAAGATTGCAGTGATAATTTTCTTTTCCCCTTAAGAGATGGCATTAGACATATTCTCAAAGAATACCTTAATTTGTTAATTGAACCGCCATACAAAACCACCATCCTGTTTGAATGTCAGAAAGCAGTAGTTTTGAGCGTGGAAATTTGTCACTTAGGAATGTCTAGACTGTATATTAGATTTCCATTAAGTCAGGCTGGGTTAGAAAAAAAGGTTTAGAAATTCATAGTGGAAATTACTGAGCTTACATCAATTTGCAGCACTATACCCTGAAGTAATCAGTGCAAGTTCCAACAAATAACAGTGCTGCTGTGACTTTCCCAGTAGACAGCACTGCTGGAAATGCTTCCTATACTTAATAAGTAAATGAGCTTTCCTGGGAGCAAAACAAGGAGTCTGACATGTTGTCTCACAGTAAAGAGCACTGGTACGAGATGATTTTCAGCTTGGCTTTCTTGAACATAACAGCTTGGGATTGTACATTGTAAACTACTGCTGCAAAAAGAAGTGCAGGAGCTTCCAGTTGATAACATGGGTCCGTTGATCCCCTTGCTTTGCTAGCGTAAAGAAGCCTTTGAATGTGCTTGTGCAGTTAGAAGTAGGCATTAGCATCTAGGCAAAGCTGCCAGTTCACATTTTAATTGTGAGAAGACAGACGTGGGTCTTTCTTCTGAAGCTGAATAAGCTGAGTGAATGTATAGGGACACACTTGCATGCACCCTGATGCTTTTCATTGTCTCTAAAATCAATCTTCAGATGAACTGAGCAAAGATTCTCCAACAATGGCAAGTTCTGTCAAGCCTGTACTTTTCTGTGGAAGTTCTTCACTCCAAGTTTTCTCCATGTGAGAAGGAAAATGAGAAAGCAGTGCAGGGTCAGAGTCATTTTAATTCCTTGATGTCCTCCACTGCCTCCACCTCGGCCACAAAGATGTCCCTGTTCCACTGGGGTGGCAGGTGCTGAGCCTGGGCTGAGTGCTGCAGCCCTTCATCTGCAGGAGGAGAACACTCCTCATGCTGAGCTCCTTGGACATGTGTATTGGCAGCTGTTAAGGGGCAGACACAAGGTCCTTTAACAACTGCACATAATTCAGATGACTGCTCTGGAAATGCTAATGTATAAAATGAACAAGTTCACTTTTAGACAACTGATAATTCCATTAAAATGTAAGAGGGAGTAAATTGTATGTGCTTATATGCACTCCTTGCGTTTGCTTTCTTAATAAGATGAACTTCTTGCCATTTCGGTGAAACTCAAATACTTACATTATCATTCTAATGCTTGGTTTGTGTGTATGGTCACATTTCAGTAATGACAATTCAAAGACAGCACAGTGTAGCAACTGTCTAGTACTACGAAGGCAAGAAACTATCAAGAATAGAGTGTGCTGGGGAAGAGGGAGAGAGGAGAAGGATGATGTTTCATCTAAAATACATGCCTGGTTCAACAAGGTACCTAAATATAAATACAAAACACTACTACTGATTTCAGTGAAGATAGCAAAGGGCATCATCAGCTCTATTTCACCCTAGGCTTACACTATATAAAGTTTCTCTAGTGACCTAAAGTATTTCTACAACTAAAATTTCCATTGAAATCATGTGCTTTAAAAGAAATACATTTAATTTCCTTTGTACTCATAAACACAAAATTTCACAGTTAACCACTGAAAAACGCAAAAGGCCAAAGAAAGGTTGAAGTATCTCTGCTGGTAAAAATTTCAGCCCAGATTAAATCTGTGGGCAACTGAGTGACTATGAAGAATAGGCTAGGGTATGATAGGGTGTGCAAGTGAAATGACATTGTAATGTGAGGTTTTGACAACAAATCAATCAGAAAAAACAGGATCAAACCATAGCTTTAAAGTTGTGCTGTGTTAATTTGAGAGCAGTATTAAGGAAATCAGAATTCACCAATTAACTCTCCCTGAAGTGATGATGGCTAAGGCATATAGATGATCTTTAGAGAGCAGGTGGTGTTACCTGCCTGAGTTCCAAGAAGGGAGATCATAAAATGAAGTTCTGTTTGGTGATACCCACCTTACCCTGGGGCAGGGTATTAGCAATACCATTTTCTTTAGCACCTTTTCTTCCCCATCCTCAGTGATTGATACTGTTCCAGCAAGGAAATCCTGGTGGTTTGCAGAATAGTAGCAGCAGAACTCATGGTAGTTACTGAGTATGATGCACTAGAAGCTAGCTCGTTCTTTGTGAGTTCTGTATCTAGGCTTTGTAAATATTCACTTCCCACACCTATTTCCTAATAACACCATTGATCTGTTGGTCAAAAGAACTGAATTGTGCATTAGAGCTTTCCCACTACCTAGTAAGTTTTTTAATTACGCTTTATCTTCCATTTTCTATTCCCATAAAATGGAAGCTACATGTCCAAGCTCCCACCCCACCCCAAATGGCCACTGAATTTGAAGCAAAGAAATTTTTATATATCTGAAATTGTTTAGAATTTTACCTTTTGACCAATTTTAGTTAAAACCATAGATTTTTTCATTCTGAGTGAATGAATATTAATGGCCTCTCAGAACAGATCCCGTAGTTGAGTTGAACAAGAGCAATACAGAAAGTTACCTGAGTTTTTGTCATGATGAATAACATAGAGATTCCCTTGAGCAGAATTCTTCTCAATTAAGTGTAGAATATGCTTAGTATTTTGGAGAGTCCTTGGCTCCGATTGCTGAGAAAGTGAGATAATTCAATGCAGCAAAAATAAGTCTTTTTTTCTGATCAGGACTTACTTGGATTTTTCAGTTTTTTCCTATTCCCCAGTTGAAATTTCCTGTGTCTCGTAACCATTTAACAATATGTTACTAACCATCCATTATGTCCTGCTTTATTCTCTTTTAGATGAAAGAGCCATGTAAAAAG
Organism: Psittacus erithacus; assembly: GCA_009867235.2. NCBI lineage: Eukaryota > Metazoa > Chordata > Aves > Psittaciformes > Psittacidae > Psittacus > Psittacus erithacus. Next base: position 186,653 of record WYDI02025177.1, on the reverse strand, counting down.
AGAATTCACCAACCCCTGTGACTGAATTTGAGCGATAATGTCAATGGAATTAACACACTGCCATTGTTGAATGGTCTCCTGTGGCTATATAAACATCAAGGTAACACATTTCCAAAGCAGAAGACATTACTGCTGTGATACTGCTCTTCTGTTGTTTTGAGAATATTTCCTTACTGCTGTAGATTTCCTCCTGATGTAGAGCTGCCATTTTGCCTGGTGGAGGATGATGTTGGGAGAAAAAGAAAAAGAAAAAGGAAAAGGTTGATTTGCTGAATTTTTATTTGCTAAAGCAAATCTACTACATTGTTTGGCTAAACATGGAATGAGAGCCTGAGTACGCTGAGGTTTATTTAAGATGGCCTTTTATTGGCAATTATGTTTAAATGACAGCTCTCTTGAGGACCTAATTCCATTTCTGAAGAAGACCTTCTGGAAAAGCTGGGACAGAACTGCCTTCAGGAAACCCAGGATTCTTCAGCCTGAGCAGAGTTAACTTGAGCATAATTGCCTCCCATACTAGCTTCAGCCATTAGCATAACTTTCATCTCTGAGAATAGAAATAGACTGAGGCTTAAATACCTTTGGTATGCTGCTGAGAAAAATGCTAGTAAGATGCAAGTTTCAGTTTTAACTTTGAGGCTGGCAAACAAATTGTGAGGCCAGGCTAGTCAGAAAACTTTTTAACTGTGATAATTCCATTCTAGGCTCATTGTCCCTCTCTCACCTAGTGCAGGAGACAAATAACTGATGTGGATGTTGTGCAAGAACTGTAATTTCTTGTGTCACAAAACCACTGACAGTGGCTGCATTACAGAAGCCAGAGCTGGTCAGTTAGGACATGCAGGTAACAGTAATGATTTTGTTTATGATGAGTTTCCTGATCCTGGTTGCAAATGGGAAAAGAACCTGTATTTCTGCAAGTAAATGTATATATACCCATATTATTTGTCTTCAGGCAAGATAAAACTCAGGCAGTAAGTGCTTAACCAGAACAGAACCTGACAAGTTCCCTTCCTAAATACCCTGTTACGTGCGTTTTGCTTCTCTCCAGTCAGCTTTAATCAACTGGTCAGTGGGTTTGCTGCATTTCTATGAATCAAAGACCATAACGCAGGTTTCGAAAGGTGGGAAGTCAATCTAAAGGTTGACCAGGCAAAGACAGACATATCCCTCTCCAGAGTCCATTAGATATACGCAATGCCTCTACCAGACCTGGAAAAAAGGGCAGTTTGCAGAGCTGAATTTGGCACTTCCGTGAACATTAGGGCTGAAACAAAAGAGAGGGAGATACTGTCCATCCCCAGAGCAGCCCTGGGTTGGATTCCTCAAAGAAGACTTTTCAGTACAGAGAATGTTCTGTTTCTGCACTGCTCTTGAGTAACATGGGGTAGAAAAGAAAATTGTGATGGAAGGAGGGAGGAGCTGCCTATGACAGGAATTGTTGGGACATGGAAGATGACTCGATGAATCGTGCATGCTGTGCATGAGTTAAACTAAGTGGACACGGTTTGTGTACACTGTAGTCATTTTCAGTCCCTTGAGAGCTGTTTGAAGCTCTCTGAAAGCGGAGAAGAGAACAGCTACTAAATTTTGTGCTTTAGAATGCAAGAGAAATTGCTTTTCATCCATGGATCAATCTTTTGTCAGCCCATACACAGTGGCTATGGCTCTAGTGTATTTTCATTGTCACTCAAAGGCTTTTCTTGGGAAATGAAACCCAGTGGCTCAATAACTTGTCGGCTTTTCTTGGGAAATGAAACCCAGTGGCTCAATAACTTGTCACCTTTCCCATGACTCTTGCCTGGGCCTAGGAGTGGGGAAGGGGAATGCTCTGCCAGGCTCAGCAACATTCAGATTGCATTCACACCTCCCTTGGGAGTCAGTAGCTGGTCTTTTGTGAATTGTGATGTATGGAAATACAGGATTTTATTTTTGAAGATCCTCAGCCGGGTACAAAAGCTGATGTCAGGCCCCCTGAGCCCAGCAAAGATACCAATGGCAAAAGCATGCACAACCTGTTGCTTCTCTCCCTGCCCCCCTTTCACTGTATCTTACCTTTCATTTTTTCCCTTCTTTCTTTCTACCCTCATTTTTACAGACACTTTTTCCTCACATACCCACTTGTTTTTTTAATCTCTTGGCAAGAACAGAGGATCTCCTGAACCAGTAAGAGACAACTCTTCAGAAGAACGGGAGTTATGGAGCCCTTCTGCACTTCTGCTCTAGGGTTCTTCAGGAAACCTTTCTGCAGATGGCTCACAGTTCTAGTGCCAAAACGGTCACCAGCCTTGTGACGGCTGCAGCTTTGGCCAGCAGCAGGGGACACCAGTGACGGTGCCAGGTAGGAGAAAGTGGTTCATCTTCTGAGTCACCTAATCTGCTCATAATTTTATCACCTCAGACTGTAGTAAAGTAGTTGTATCTATTCTATGAGATCTAAGCATCTAGTAGATAATCTTGTGGGGAAAATCCAGCATGATTGCCCTAGTTTATTTCCTGTTACTAGACACTAGCTGTCCATCAAGATTCTGAACAAAAGACAGGCCTAACTACTGCTCAGGGTTGTTGAGGTTCAAACTTGAGCATGAAAGATTCTTTCTTTTCACATTTCACTTGATTTCCACTCTGACTCCTTTCTGGATGATCAGTGTTTCAGCTCTGGAGCACACTTAAACTTGTACAGCTTTGAAATGTATTGATGTACAGGTTAAGCAAATAACCTCAGAGGAGCAGCAGAGCTACTGTTTCAAGAGACAAATGAGGATGAAGGGGGTGCGTAGAGAGGAAAATTGTGTGCTATGTTCATGTCCAGCATGTTCTGTTGGCAGTTGCACTTTTTTGCTTCTCGTGAAGCAAACTATGTAAGTTCTGGTATCAGCCCTGAAGTGACAACACTGAGTTCTGCTCTCTCCTGCTGTGCAAACACGTTCCCTCCTTGCAGCTATAGCTCCAGGCCTGGACCTTTACTCTGCCTCCCCAGTGCTGATGAACATCATATCTTGGAAAATGCCTACTACAAGTGAGAAACTTTGTAAAGGCTGATCCCCTTTTCCCCAGACACTTCATCGAGATTCTCCAGCTCTTAGGAGTCACTGAAGAGAGAAACAGTCTCCTTAGAGAGCATTAAGGTCACCAGTAAAGCTCTGAAGCAGTATGATCATGTAAGAGAAGCCTGGACATTTCCCTCTTCTTGAATCTGTGTTGAATGTATAGTGCTCTAATCCACAGTACATAAGTAAGCCCTGGTTATGCTGTCCTGGGAGGCAGTCTGTTCATATGCCAGTAGAACATACATTCTTCTTTGAATTCATTTAGTATCCATTTGAAGAATCAGGAATAAGAGATAAGCAGGTGTCTCAGAGCCTTCTTTGCTGCTTATGTGAAGACAAGATTGTTCTCTGCAATATCACTGGTTTGTGCAAAAATCACTCAGAAGTCTAATACAGTAAGGGCTTTGCCTGTTAATTCTGTGAACAGTCTGCCCTTGCACAGCCGGTATGTTTTTTTCTTGGATTCTCAAATTGCTTCAATCTCATTTTCATCCCTACTAATGAAGATAATTATATCCTTTTGTAGCATATTAATTCCTCTGTCATGTGTATATTTACACCCTGCAGACATGCTCATTTCTTCTTTGTGCACAGAGCCATCAGTCAAGAAAGCTTTATTTAACAACTCTTCTAATCTTTTCTGATGTTCAGTTCATCCAGTCTCCCTGTAGTTCCTCAGTAGCTTTGATAATGCGGTGATAAGAATTACATGTAGTTTTACCAGTTTGTTTTATAGCAGACTAACAAAGGAGCCCTGCCACTTTCCCGCTTAACTATATGCTATTTTTCCATATGCATCCTGTGGTTATATTTGGCTGCTTTTGTTTCCTTGTTGAAAACAAAAGCATCACACTTACTGCAGAAAACCATATAAACTATCTCTGTATTGTGCTCTCTTTAATATTACCATTGTCTTTATAGGTGGACGTGGCTGAACATTACTGCTTTCAAAATAAAAGATTAAATTATTCTAATAAACCTAGAGGTGGTGGCAAGGAGCCACAGAAGTCAGTAATTCCTCCCTTGAACGACTCCTTGGCAATAAGATGTGAGGGGAGGGGAAGGAGTAGTTCCATCCTGGAGAGGAAATTAAAGACAAAGAAGTCAGAAAGACAGAATAGGGGACCATGAATGGGTTTAGATTTCAAATTTTTGCCCCAGGTTTCTGATAATGTGAACCAGTCCTCCCAGAGTGCTGTCACAGCTTCTGTACCCTGTCCTGGAGAGCATAAGTGCTCTTTGCATCTGGTAGGCATCTGGTCCATGATCATTTACTTGAAAATGATGTACGATACTAGCAACTTCTCTAAAGCTGTAAGTAACTACAGGGATTCAGGCAGGTTTGATGCTGTTGTCTGGTCCTCCTGACTGCTTATGTTGTCTTTGGCCCCAGATAATTTTGTACTTGGTGCACAAATACCAAGCCAGGTTCCATGTGGTGCTGACCAGCATGGATGCCTACACCTTACCCTGGAGCGCTGTAACTGCCTTTACATTTCTAGAAGAGATTTCTGTGGCCGTGACAGCCTATCACAATTCCAAGGTGACCTTTTTAATCTCCTATTTTTTTCACTCCATCCATTTTTTACTTTGCATGCAACAAAGGAACATCTCTCAATTCAAAATATTCATAAGCAGGGAGAGAGAGATGGGCAGTTTGGACTCTAACACCATTAAGTTAGAGTGTGTACAGTTTAAGTTAATATAAGTTAGAATACATATACAATTAGTGTAATTCATTATTTTTCCTACTTTAGACATAATAAAACCCCCTAGAATTCTGCAATGGAATTTTGCCACAGCTTTGTCCAGTAGAAGCCTTTGAAACCTCAGACCATTGTAGTGGGATATTCTCCAGAGTACAGTGAGTATTCTCAATGTTTATTCTTTCGAGATTGCTTCAGGTTAGCTCCTGATCACCCAGAATTCATATGTCAGGAACATTGTGAAGAGGCAAGAAAATCAAATGCTGTATTGTCCTGTCATAACCAGTCCTTAACAAGTATATGTGAAGTGTATCTAAAGACTTTCTTGATCTTATCTTGCTGCCTGTTTTTCTCTACTAATAATTTTTTAACCCAGTCTCCTGATTTCAGCCCAACTGGGCAGAAGTACAGAAATCACACAGATGAGTTAGGTTCTATGGGTTTCTTGAAAATGCTCTGTCTGAGGGAATGACTGCAATGTGAGTTAACACAATAGTAAACAACAGAGAATCTAAGCATGAAAACTCCTTTTTAAATGCCTTAATTGTGAGAAAAGCATCAGTGGGAGCCTAGGATGGGCCACAGGTGCATGTTGTAGTAAATGCACAAGCGTGAGGGTTCCTTGTGTCCTGTGATAATCTGGCTGGGTTAGTTTTTTACTTTGTATTAAGAGGAAGAAACTGAGCAGCGCCAAGCAGTGAAGCAAGATTGCAGTGAGGAGGAGGAGTGCTGTGAGCTCCCTGGTGGTGGGTCTAGACCTGCATTGTAGGCAGACTTAACTCTCACTGAATCCTACAGCAGCAGTAGCTCCCTGCAGAAGCTTAAACCAGTAACTGCAGGATTAGGGGGTGGCAAAAGCAATGACTTCATTATTGATAACCATCGAAGCCGTGCTCAGAAGGAATGCTTGCTCTCTGATATGATGTGGATTTCCTCCTGCACATTCCCTTGCACCCTTAGCAGAATTTAAATATTTCTGTTGAATTTACATTGTCTTCTTGTTTGTGTCTACATTTGGTTGGCAGGCATAGCTTAGGTTGTAAAGTACCAGTCATTTAAAACCAGTTTTGCCATCACAAAAGCAAAGACTGTGTTTTTAATGATGGTACCTATTCTGTGAATGATCACTTAGTGAGAGAGGAGAAGAAATCCAAGTCATTTGTGCCTAAGTAGATGAAATCCAATATTTTAAGTATAATGCAGTCATTGCATACCTCTGTTGTCCTCAGTCCCTGTGGAACTTCCTGTGTAACTGTTCGGATAGCACGAAACTGTGTGTTGTCCCTTAGTTCCTTAAGGAGTTGCATCTGATGTATTTAAATTATTCAAGTGCCTGGTGTTCTTAACAGCTTAGAAGCATTTGTCCACTCCAGTAGGGCTAATTTTTAATTTATTTTTCTAAACACATCTATCCAAAATGATGGTAGGCTTTTATATTCACAGCAGGGAGCATTGTGGGGTTTAAATATCCCTTTAATCACTAAGGATGTAATAAAAACAAGAAGAGTTCTTTGAGCTGCAGAGTGTTACCCAGGGAAAAATCTACTCTGGAGCTTACAAATGTGAGCTGAAGAGACAAACTGGGCAATAAAATCCACAACTATGGACCAAACCGGCTAAAAGTTGGTCTGTAGCTGCCCATCAGGAGTTGAGACTTGGAGGGGGGGAAAGGCTATTCAGCACCTCTACAGCCATAAGAGCCAGGTCATAAACATTTCACTGGGTAGGGGGAGGGAGCCGTGGGTCTGTGATCCTGCCTGGAGCTTGTACCCTGGCCTGTGGCTGCAACAAAGAATGAGTGTGAGCAATTTGCCTGTATAAGAAGAATGGGGAGGTGAAAAATCTGGGCAGATTAGGGATTACAGGGAAAAGTGGTGGCTGTGATTGATTATGTCAGTCCATGTACATTTGCATATGAGTGTGTGCACATGTGTATAAATATCAAAGTACTTCTGTATGGATGTTAAGGCGAAGCCATTTGCTGCCTGTTTTCTAAGGCTGGTCCTTTATGGCTCCTGATGGAGAACAGTGGGTTCTGACAGGGTTTCTGTGTCCCCAGGTGCAGGGAGGAAGAGAGCCTTCCCCATGCAGGAGAGGAAAGGCAGAGCTTACATCATGCTGCTTGGTGGCCCTTTCTGTGCTGTGTGGCTCTTGCTGCTGTAAAGTCCTTTCAGTATGTATTTTTTGTGGATTTGAGTGGGACAGTGCTGAGCCCTGTCTGGGAAACACAATGAGCTGACAGGAAAACAGTGCACCTAACATCAGGAGTCTGTGAAAACTTGAAAGAGCTCTAGACAGAAATATTTTGCATTTGACTCTGGACTGTAGCCTTTGAGGCCAAACTCAGTCTTCAGTGCTAAGTGACTGCTAAGTATTTCCCTTCTTGTCCTAATGCTAACTGACTGCTGGGAGAAGGATGCATATTCCAGGAGGGCTGCAGGAGGGAAGATATGATAAAGGGGAGACAGAAGAGCATCCTCTTTAGTTCAGGAGCACGGCTTTGTGGCCAGATACTTCAATCCACAAACCTGCAAGAGTAAAAGCCTTGTGTTAAACTCATAATGTACAACTTTTCATTTACATGAGCCACTTTCACACGTTCCCTTCCAGAACAGACACCTCACTGCTAAAATGCTGCTTCCTTGGAGTGGGCACAGGCATGTGGCCGGTCCCCACAGCACACTGTGCCTGGATCCAGGGATCCTGTGGTGAATTAGCATTGAGCTGCTACCAACAGGCCCTCTCCAACCGTTTTGTTTTGCCAAATGTGATTTTTGCTTTCTGAGAGCACAGGGCAGATTTGGGGTGATAAAATTTGGGGCTCAGCATGGGGTTTTCATCCCTACTGAGGTCTGCCTTCTGCATGTTCCCAGGGTAGGAACATCTGCATGGCAATGCGCATGGAACATGCCTGAGACACCAGACAACTTTTCCCAGATAAAAGCTATCAAATCCAGCCATAAAGAGAAGGGGAAAAGGTGCCATTTCCCACCATCAGAAGAAAATGCTGTATTGTGTGCCCTGCTGTAAGGAGCTGGGTAGGAACTATTCCTTATGCTATCACATGATGGGAAATAACATGTACTACTACTTCAGAGGATCTCAACACACTCTGTAGGCTTTTTTCATTCCTGTGGTCACCCACAGAGACCTGCTCATAAAGCTGCTCAAATTCAGACTGTGCCCATGCTGCCAGAGCTTAGCTGCTCTGTCCTGACCAACCCTGCTCCACTCCCTTGGTCAGCTCCATGCTGTCTGAGGAGTTGCACTTCGATTTCCTTTTCTTCTGTGTGAGATGTTGGTCACTTACAAGCAGTCACACGCTTCAAGGCTGGCGTGTCTCTAGGAGCAAGTTTTATCAGGCCTTTTCTCTGGAAAACAAGGCTTTTCCCCATGGCCCTGTGTGTGTAATCAGGCCCCGTTTATTCTGCAGTGAGCTGAGTAGTGCAAGTATTTAAGCTGAGTATTTAAGGGGGAGGTTGGTGGATTCTGAAGCCGTCTGGAGAGTTTGAGGTTGCTGCATGTTTTTAAGTATGAAAGTAAGTAGCTATAGTGTAGGGCTATCGATTTTGTTTTGTTCTGTTAATGACATGCTGGCTTTCCACGTTTTCAGTATTTGTCATGTTGCAGATAGCAGTGTATCCTTCATAAAGGGTTGTCAAGATGCTCTGGGACTGTGGCCTACATGTGCCGTGCGGGAATCTGCTAAGTGAGTCACATTTAAATGGCGGTAAGGCTATCCTCATGTTTCGAGGGGGGTTTATCTTCAATGCACTTTGCACTTCTCCACGTTACTTTCTCTCGCTTGTGCAAACTCAGGCAAACAACAGTGCTTGACTTAATCGTAGTTTTATTAAAGCTGACACAGAAATGCTTCCTCACAATCCTGTGCTCAGAGGGAAGCTGCAGGGGCTGGATTACTGGCTACTGCACCAAGCGCTGGTATACATGAGTAATAATCCAAGACTGTTTCTTTCCAAAGACTGTTCTTGCATTTCAGCAGTCTCCCAGGCAATAACTTCATGCCTCACACTTGAGCTTGCTCTCAGGGCAGAATGTCCTTGCATTGTCCTGGAATTTCTGCTGGACAGAGGTGGTGGGGCATCCTGTGCAGCCGCTTGCGGTCTCGGATCCTGAGCCTCCTGCTAGCTGACACATGTTATCTGCTCTGGGTCTGAGAGCCCCGGACACCAGCCAGAGATGGTGAGATCATCACGCAGAGCTAGGAGGGTATGTGCGCAGACCAGTTCCCTGTAGGGTCCTGTTGAATGTTAAGGGTTAAAGCTTCACTTAAGGTGAGAGAAGCGCCAGAAAACATTTGCCTTACTACAAAACCCAGAGGGGAATGTTTCTTTCTATCCTCAAAGAGATGCAAAGCAAAAGTTCTTGGCCTCTGCTTTTGTCATCACACATCCCCTCCCTTTTGCACTGCCCTACTTCATCCCCTTCAGCACAGGGAGAGAGCCTACTGTTAGAGGTAGGCACAGCAGGATTTTTACCTGCTGCTGTAAATGAGCTTGGAGCAGACCTGTGTATGTCACTGACTTACACATGTCAGGTCCACTATCTCTCCCATTCCTTTCCACACCCCCAGCCTCCAATTTGCCAGTGAATTGTTAGACACCAGCACATTCACCTCTGGCTTCCCAGCAAAGTGCCCCAGGGCACTCCATGGACAGACTGACAGGAGTAATATGCTAAATTCCCCCTTTGCTAGTGATTAATTTCATGCGGATTGCTCCTGTTAGCCACGCTTTCCAGCAGTAGTAACAAATTCACTTTTTTTTTTGTCCCCACTTTTAAAACCTTTCCAGTGCAACTGGAATGGCTGGGAGAAAGCTAGTTGTTAAGTGGTCATGGGTAATTAAGGACTCCACCTTCCCCATCAATCAGCTGGGAAAAGCCAAAAGGATTTGAGTACTTGTAGCAAATGTGTGTTCTCTAGACATGCTGATAGGCAGTGTGCAAATGAAGTGGCAGCAGGAGGCCATCTCATACCTTTTCCTGGAAGAAGCTGTATGTCATGATACACATCCCACGCTCTTGTCAGGTGAAGAGTCTGAAATTCCCAGTGCTGCTGCTGTTATGCAGTTTCTAACTGTGTGGGATGTTGATCCATCACTGCTAGCGTGAATCTGACCCAATTTTTGTTCTATTTTTCCTTCTCAGATTCTGATCATGGTTGTCTTTTTTACATTCTACAATTAAAATACTAGCATTAGAAAAGCAGGACATGGGGGGGGCAGATTTGATGCTGGCTTTCCCTTTGTGGCAGAGCAGAAAAGCATTTCTGCATCCTGCCTGTTTTCGTTTTGTTTGGTAGTAACAGTGCAAGTACAAGCAGAGGAGATTTGACCTTTATAACATGTTCAGCTCATCTTTTCCTTTCTTATTTACATTTCCACAATGTAATAAATTATCTCCAGTTGAGCTACAAGTTGATGTTCCTTCAACACATGGTAGTTCTCTCCTCAGTGGTACTGGGGCTCCTTGGCTCTGGATGACCCTAAGTTAGCTGAAAGAGAAGAGCCTGTGGTCTTCTGTATTACCCAGTCATTTTAAAGAGATGCCAGGGAGGCTGGATGTGGTTCTTCACAGGTGCCAGGAGCCGATGGACCATCTCCTGCTATAAAATCCTCCTCAGGACTTCTCAAACTCTCTAACCTATTTTTTTTTACATGTTCTTCCTTGCCACTCTAAGCACTGGCTTTTCTCTCTCTGCTCATACTGAGATGCCTGGAATTCAGTATACTACTGAAGGAGAGCTAGTCCCTCTTCTGATCGAACTCCTTTGTCCTCTTTGTATGTCATTGCATTGCCTGCTCCAAAAGGCAGTAAAAACAGAACGAAAGGGATGTTGCTTGGGTATAGGATCTGACTAAATAAATTCAGAATATGTTTTGCATGTCACTGACAAAAAAATGTTTATTGGAAGCAAAACTAGACAGAATCAGCTGCAGCCTTACAGCAAGCTCCTAAATTTGCTGTGCAGGATCCAACACTGGCCCATTGAGACTGATATCCTGCTTTTGACTGCCAGCTTTTGAACATCGTCGACCTGTAAATGTTAGTATAGCTATTTCTGTATGTGAATGCATAGAACGTGGTCTTAACCCAGGTGTAGTGGCTGTTTTGTGCCCTGAAGCGGGAGACTTGATTGCTGTCTCTTAGCACTTGTAAGCACTTATAAGTACAAAAGCTAATGGTCACACTTGCAGAATAAACTAATTAAGGGAAAATGCTCTAGTCCTTCAGTTTCTGCTCAGCCTTCCTTCGGTAAGAGCAATGCCTTGAACAAGGCCTAAAACCAGTGCCTGACCCACCGTGAGACTTTTGGATCATGCATGAGCCCTGAAAGGTGCCAGCTGGAGGATTTGGGTGCCAGTAAAATGATACCCTAGCAGGGCTCAGCTGAAAAGGTACCGCATATAGAGCAGCCTCAGTCCTGAGCTTCAGAGCAGATGTGGTGCAGTGCCCTGCTGTAGAAAAACAGTGCAGTAGCAAAATTAACTGTGCAGTCAGGGGCTGTGAATGCAGAGATTGGGTAGGTAAGTAATGTTGTATCATCAAACGTGCTTGTGTTAGTGGAGAAGGTATCTGTTGGTGAATAAATGTGTTGCTGCAGCATCCCAGTTGTGAGAGCAAACTTTACCATGGACTTAAATCAGCCACTTGGGAAGGAACAAGCTCAATACGGTCCTGATTCTGATACCAGAAATCAAGAGTTATTCTGTGCTTTGGCGATGAAAATTATATCAAATCCATGGAATAGCCAGAAGGAAAATTTTTCCTGCTTGCTGCTTAAGGGATTTTTTTTTTCATTTTGTAGGTAAGTCTTCAACTGATGGTTTTGGTCTTGTCTCTATTTGTTTAAAAGTGCGTTAGCAGTAAATCAAAGTGCATTTCCCCTGTAGGGTTTCCTGTATGTCAAAGCCATGTTAATTCTCTTTGATTTTCTTCCCTTAGCCCCAGCCATTGCTGCAGATCCTTCCTCTCTTTGTCCCTTTGGACATCAAAGGATCGCAAGGGGACAGCCCTGGCAAGAAGCTCCTCCCTGCTCATTAGTCTCCATAAAACAGGAACTCACCTTGGCTAGCTGTGCTTGGAGTCCCATCCTCATCCTGATCACTCTTGACACTGGATCTCAGAAGGAAGGGCTTTTGCTTGCTTCAGGAAATCAGACCTGCTTTTGAACTGGACTATTTTGACTCCCCTTGTAAGAACTTTGGTGGCTCTCTTGGCCGTGCAAGCTCCTAGACTCCACAGTACATGGCAAAATGCAAGCTTTACCAGGTAAGTAAAGGACTCCCTCCTTTTCCTTATTATGTGGAAAGATCCTAGACTTATGCCAAGAGTGCACAATAATTCTAGAAAGAGAACAAGTGCTCCTGAAGCATTACCAGCATTTATAGTAGTGCATGTGTGGCTGGAGAGGATTTATAAAATGAGTGGTTTTGGTAAGAATGGATGAGAAATTGTGGGTTTGAGTGTTATTTGTGAGCTTTGAAAGACCTTTCAGAAGGTAGTGAAGGTTTACTCACAGTTGTGCCCAAAACTCCCTTGTCTGTGTCACAGTGATTCTTCACTGAAGGTTAGAGGTGTTATCTGTATGTTGTCTGCAAAGTACTTTTGAGTTCCTTCAAGTTGAAGGCCACAGAGGGTTTGGAAATACTTGTTATATTGTGAATAATGGTTCTGATACAAACTATTTGCTTTTTCTTTAGTTTTTTTCTGTGCCCTTTGAAAGCAGGCGTCCCCACCTCTGCCAGGTTCATGCCCAAAACCACGATTTTTCTGATTTCCTTAGGGTTTTCTTTATGTTTTTCTTCATCAGACCATTTCATAACGTGCTATTGACCTCTTCTGTGTGTGGCATGATCAGACTGGGCACAGTGACAGATAGGCACTGGGAAACAACTGTTTACCTAGATCGTATGTGCACGTTGGTGTTGGCTGGGTATTCTCAACTTCATTTCTATACCTCTGCAAGGTGTTGTTTCAGTCCTAAGCAAAACACATGAGATAGTTTCCATCTTCACTGTTGCTTTGGGTTTTTATAAAGCAGTCCACACTGTGTTGATCGGATTCCTAATGATTTCTGCCACTTCACAAGAATTTTGAGTTGAAAAGCAAATAAGCAACAATGAAAAATATAAACTGTATTATGGTATTTTACCATGTTAAAAATTGCAACTATTGCAGAAGTCACCTTATTTTCTTACTGAGTTGTTTCTGGTGTATGACTCCATAAGGCAGAAACATTCAAGGTGATGACTGGGTACATTTGAGAGGTGAAATAATTGTATTTGTAGAAACACCGTACTTTGGTTACTGCCAAAACGCTTTCTGAGAAATGAGGTTCCCTCCAGAGGGTCGGGGTGTTTCTGTTTGTAAGATGAGAGAACATGAGGGGTTTTTTGGTTGTTGGCAAGATTAATTTCTCAGGTAGCTTTATATACTGATGTGCGTTTCTTCCCTGTGGATGCTGCGTAGCTGTCAGTGACTTCCTCACTCGGAAGATAACAGCAACAAATGTAATAATAACTGGTTTTAGTGAAGGTAAGCAGCATACCTTTTGCCTTGTTGGAGTTTTCCCACTATTGCGAACGCTATCCCATATGTTTTTGGTAGGCTGCAACACATTTTTTGACATAACATTGTCCCAGTTATTGACAATGAATTGAGGGGCTGTTTTAGGTGAGAGGATTATACTCCAGCGTCTCCTGTCCAAAGATCTTATTCCCCTTGCAAGCATTACCAAATTGTCTCCATTTCTGTTTCTCTCCACCTCCAAGATAGGAAAGAGACATGCACAGCCTAGATGCAGAAACTGAAGGACAAGCTGCTCATATTTGCATAAGGACTTTAAAATTAAGCATGGAATAGATTAAAGATCACTTAATTTTCAGTGCCTTTATTACAGCAGCAGTCTTCTTTTTCAACCTCATCTTGGCATAAGGAATGTGTTTCAAGTAAGCGTGCCATATGCAGTGGCACCACGGTTGTAATCATAATACTTTTAAAATAGAACTGAAATTCTTGCAAAATATCTAAATCTCTTTCAAATAGGACTTAAAATAAAAACTAAGTTACAGAGAAGAGGAAACAATAAAAGTACAGCTTTAACAAATTTGGTTCAGTGCTTGAACACCCTGACACAAACCTTTGTTGCTGTAATTCCAGCATACAGGCATCATTGTGGGGGAGATGTGTGCGTGAGTCTTGCCATTAGTTACGTAGGCACAAAGTAGGAGTGAATTTGAAGTGCCTTGCAAGCCAGCCTCTGGCTGTGCAAAGAGAATCCAGAGTGGATCCTACAAATGGATCTGTCGCTGCAGAATCCCGCTGAAACCAATTGCACATGAGTGTGTAACCAGCTGTGTGGATCCATTAGCAAGCTCACACCACTGCTGGGGTCCAGATCCCATGCAAACTGTTAATGTCCTGGTTTTCAGCCTCAGACTGCACACAAAACCTGCAGGGCAAAAGACATTAACTACATTTTAGAATCTTTGTTGGAGTGTTTATTGTATGCGCAGCTCTTTTTCCCTGTCTGCTCTAGTGTTTCACTCATACAGGTGAATTGTGGATTCATTCTGGTAAAAAACAGATTATAACATCTGCCTTTTGGTTTTTAATTCAGTATTGAACTCCTTTCGCTCCAATTCCTCTTGATTTCGTTGGAAGTCTCCCCTCAGTAGGGACTCATTTAACGGCACTGGAATTTGCTTACAAAAACTTAACGCTGAAATTCATTTGGGGAAGGAGCGAACATCTGTCTAGCTAAGCAAAATCTGTTTGCATGTATCTGTGACTGGATGACTCCTGTGGGAAATCAGCCCAATTTTGTTGTAACTCCTTTTGATACATGTGCTGCATTGAGCTACCGAATGCATCGTCTCATGGCAGCTTTCATGTCTTTGCAAGAGGATATGGGGGAAGCTTTAGTAAGAAGATGTTAACAAGCTAATCTTAGCAAGCAAACTAGGTGTCACTTCTTAGCCAGTTCATTAATGTTGGATCAAAGCAGAAAAAAGGGTAGAGGATATATTTTTTTTAAATGCCTAAAGACCTTTACAAACTGACAAAATTACATTTAAATGGGTTTGGGGTTCTTTTTTACTTCTTTAATACTTTCTTTACTTCTGAAAGAACCCCTTAGACTCACACTGGGTTGTTTTTGTGGAAAGATACTGCTTCCTGAACAAAAGCTGATTTCTCTGGAAATAGTTGTCTACTTTTCATGCTTGCTCTTTTGAAGATGTTACTCAGAAAAGCTGTAACGAGGTGAAAATTCCCTTATTTCTGATATGTTCTGAATAAGATCTCATCAGGCTGAGAGGCAGAAAAGCATCTCTCTTTTACACAAATAGCAGTGCATGGCTTTTAACGTCTCACCCAGCATAAGTCGCCTGCTAGGGCTGCAGTGGGCACAGCACTGCTTCTCTGAGTGTCCCTGTGTCCAGCAGGCTTATCAGTAGCTGGGTGGGACCACAGGGCAGTGTTTGTGAAGCCCTACTGGGTATGAAATCAGGCCATCAGTAGCTATACCAGGTCATGTTTTCACCTAAAATTAAACTGTGGCAGCAGCAATCTTGTCTGTGTTACAATACAGTTAAGAATGCCTCTAGGAGGTTTTAGATCCAAACAGCTTTACAGAGGTAGTAGATGCAACCGACACCAAAATGTTCCTCCAGAATAGTTTCCCTTCCTCTTTCCCAGGACCATAGTTAGTCCTCTGCCTGTAACAGAAAGTGCAGGCATATTGCAGGCAGCACCTCTGAAGTGCTACTGGTGTGTTACTGAAGAGGCACCTTCCACCACCATCACAGGCTCCTCAGTGGTCTCCATCTCCAAGTCCAGTACAGACCAGCCGGCCTCTTTTCAGAATGTTCCATGGTCTGGCTCTGTCACCTGCCTCTCTTCTTGCCTTCACTTAGATTTGGGTCTCCCATCTCAACTTGTCCTCTGGAGAGATTTTTCACCTCTGCTACCACCTACCTGTCATTTTCTCCCATTACCCACTGGTAAACTTAAAATCTTTTCAATCCTTTCATCATTCATTCTGTTCTCTTGCTAAAGTGTTTTGTGTAGCTCTGATCAGGAATGAAAGTGGATTAAGGCTGCCTGCCATTGTGAGTTTTGGAGCAAAGTAAGTCAGGTTGAGTTTGTGCAACACACAAATCTTTACAAAATAATTTATCAGCTAAACCCAGACCTGCTGGAGAAGCCTTTTTGCCTTCTGAGCCTGCTAAGTAACAAAAAGGCTTTGATAAAACGTAATGGCTTTTCTGCAAGAGGTTTGTTGTGGCACAGACTCTACTTCTCTGCTGCACCTGGGACCTTCATGGGTAAAATCATGGCATTCAGGTCCCTGAGCTAACCAGTGTGGTGCACTGCATGGTAGTTTGGGGATGAGATGTACTGTGGCCAAACAGAAGGAGTGATGGACAGATGCACAGAGCCCATCTTAAAACAGTGTGTGAAATTCAGGGAACTGGCACTGGAGGATACTGGGAGGGCTGATGTGGGTGTTGTGTCTCAGAGCCCTGTCCCTGAGCAGAAGCTGTTTCGTGTTGTCTCTCCTCCTGCCCATCTGAAGTTACTGTTTTCTCTCTCTCTCCGTAGACATGAAAGTGCCATGTGAGGCCCTTCCTTCTCCGAGCCTGGAGCACTACCCACAGAGCTCCATTGTGGTCACCCTTGAGGACATGGATCTCTGGATGAAGTTTCATCAGATAGGAACCGAGATGATCATCACCAAATCGGGCAGGTGAGGGGAGCAGGACAGCTGCCCCCACCGCAGCTCTCCAGGCTGTTGTCAAAATCTCGTGTTTTATATGGTGGCCTTTCGACTAGTTTTGTAGCTAACTGTGCACATCTCCCTGCCCCTGACAGAGGAATTGTGCTTTCAGGATGTCGTAGAAGTGCAAACTGTGAAGTGCAAAAGGTCACTGTGTGGCTGATGTGCTGAGAAAGCTTCTGTACTCTTATCTCACCACTTAACACTGGTGTTCTTCCTGTCCCTAGGAGGTTGCTCAGGAAAGTGCCCTGGGCTTCTTTTGCCTCAGTCACAGGCAGCAGGAGTTGGACAGTAAATACCTGAGTTTGAAGCTGCATCTGCAGACAAGAACATGGTGTAGAATAGTAATGATCTGTGCGTGCAGACTCTTCTGAAATTCAAATGAGTCATGCATTGTGGAGCTTGCAGTGAAAGAATATGAAATTGTGAGATTGTAATGTAGTATGTCAAAGCTGCTGTGAGCTAAAATAATCTCTTTGGATAGGAAGGTAGGTGTCAAAGCTTTTTTGCAGAGTCAGAAGATGAAAGTGGTGGCAGGGAATACTGGAACAGAAAGCTAGATGTGCTCTTATATGAGAGCACGTTTTCTACCCACGCTAGAAAATGCTCTAATCTATCCTCCAGGTCTGTGATAGCTGCAGAAGGCTCACAACTAGGTGCAAATTCCAAATATTTTCTTTTAAGTTTCCCACTGTTGTGTTATAGGAATCAGAAGAACAAAAGCAGCAACAGTGTAAGGCCTTCAGTGACTGCTGCCCTGTTAGTGCCTATTCGACCTAAACCTATAAGATTAGATAGAAAAATGTTCAGTAGGTGGCCTGTAGAATTATGGCTACCAGAACTTTGCACAACAGTGAGTAAACATGACATGCTTCTTGATCATGAGACAGTAGCCACTTTATAGAGAAATCCTTATACTGTCCATTTCATTTCTCCTTCAGACGAATGTTTCCACAATGCAAAATCAAAGTCTCTGGCTTAATCCCTTATGCCAAGTACCTCATGCTGGTAGATTTTGTGCCAATGGACAACTTCAGGTACAAGGTGAGTACCTTAAATAATAGAATTTATGCTGTCCTTCCATCTTTGTTTGAAGTAGATTAATCTTTATGCTTCACTGAACAGGCTGATAAATATATTGTCTTTGGACAAAGTGCAGAAGTAATTGATGGATCTTATCCCTCTCTTTAGTTATTTGTCAGTTTTGCTTGGGGGCAGCTGGAAAGGTAACTGATTTTCACTGTAAGTGGTACAGTTTTAATCATGATTAATATCAGACTTCTCTGGCAGCTACTGGGAGAAAGAGAGGAAGAATGAGGCCTAAAATGGGAGCTCTTTTGTTAACAGGATCATAGCTCTTAAGAGAGAATCTGCTACTTGTGCTTCAGAGAAGGCTGCTAAATTGACAGTGAAGCAAAGTTGCTGGAGTTTTCCTGTAATGAAAGTAGGTTTTTGTTTTAAGCTCCTGATTTCTGTCTTTCCCTTCACAGTGGAATAAAGATCAGTGGGAAGTTGCTGGAAAAGCAGAGCCCCAGCTCCCTTGTCGCACCTACGTCCACCCAGATTCCCCAGCTCCTGGCAGTCACTGGATGAAAGAACCTGTCTCCTTCCAAAAACTGAAGCTCACCAACAACACTCTGGATCAACATGGACACGTAGGTTGTACCTAGCCTTTGTGTTGTGCTCTCTTGGAACTCACTACAGATGGATGTTACAGGGCATAAGTGAGATTTGTGAGAAATTAGATCATGTGGAAAGTAAAATATATTCAAGTGCCCTTATGCCCTCTTAACTACCTGTTAGGGAAGGCTTTAGTCTGTGCTGTTACTGTGCTGTAAAGGCATGGTGGAGACAGGCAGGCAGTCCCAGGCATGTGTTCCTGGTTTGAAACAAATGTCTTGGGGGCCCCCACAGAAGACTTTGCGCAGTGTGTTGGCAGTGATTGCACATGGAAACTTTCTCCTGTGTCTCCAGATCATCCTGCACTCCATGCACCGTTACAAGCCTCGCTTCCACATTGTGCAGGCAGATGACCTCTTCAGTGTCCGCTGGAGCATCTTCCAGGTCTTCAGCTTCCCTGAGACTGTCTTCACTTCTGTTACTGCCTACCAGAATGAGCAGGTACAGTGTGCAAGTACTGCTTTTGGACAAGTTGCTAAATACTATCCTTAGAAATCTTGTAGAGGAAGGTGTCTCTTTCCAAGCTACTCACCCTGGGTGGCTATGATGGACAGTGGGAAGAAACAGGCACATTATGGTTCCTGTGGAGAACATCTGTTATGTGATGAGATGAATCATGCACCTTAATTAAGTATGCTGTCAGTGATTAACAGAACCCTAAATGAAATAAAAAGTATGGGCAAAAGTCCAGATACAGATACTGCCCCTATACGTTTCTTTAGTAAGGTGAATCCCACCCAAGTTCCTGATGGCCCTGGCAGAAAGTAATTCCTCTCTGTATGTCAGTTCCTATCGAATAATGGGAGCTGCTGGGAGAGCTCAACTGTGGCAGGGGGCCTCAGACAAGCTCTTGTGATGAATAATGATGTGAAGGTCTTGAAACAGTAATAACTCAACCAGTCACCATGAAACTGAATCTTGTTCCTTTTATTTTAAGATTACAAAGCTCAAGATTGACAACAACCCATTTGCTAAAGGTTTCCGTGAGCATGGGAAGAACACTCGAAGGTAAACTGTTTTTTCATCTTTATAACTGGACTTCACTTGTGAATTTTACCCAAGACCATTGAGCAGACTAGACCACCTCTCTGCAGAGCCTGCTGGGTTGTGTGCACACTGCGCTTGTCTGTATCTGGGAATGATGTCCTCCTGTGCAGCCTCCTCCCAAGAGATTTAGGGTGTGGGAGAAGATACAGGATTTCCTACAGAAATGTGGAAGGTGTGACAAATATGAGACCTGCATTCCCTTGCAAGTTGGAGCTAGGCTGGAGTCTGACATGTGAGTGTCAGATAGTGATAACGGGAGTCCACAGCAGATCCCTAAGTCTGTTTAAGATCAGCCTGATTCTGACATTTGGAAATCGCTCATCTCCTTTCCCTGTGTGTGGAAAAGCGTCTCTTCCAACAGGAGATTTTGTCTGCAAGAGGGAAAATGGACACCAGTACCCGTGAGATCTTCTGTCTGGTCTGAGGGCAGCCAGTGGATGAGAAGAGAAAAAAAAAAAGGCTTAATTGCAACCATAGATTGGCAATAGAGAAGGAAAAAAGTGGTTTTTTCCAGGCAGAAAATGTTACGAAAATATCTTAGATTCTGTTTTGTATTAGTTTCTGTCTGAAAAAAAATCTCATTTCCTGATGAAAAAGGCCAAAACTGAGTCTTTTTTACTTATATTTTGAAAATGTCATGGGGTTTTTTCCTCCTCTAATAGGATCATTTCTGACTAAGCTTAGACTCATTTTACAGTTAGGAAAAAGCAGCTTTCAAGCAAAGACTCACCCTACTATACTTGCATCTATGTGCATAGCATGTATATCCAGCATCGGGCTGTACTTCCAAACAGTGCCAAAACTTCTGATGCTGAATTTCCGTATTGATTGTGCCCTTTGTCCAAACATGAAGCAGGGAGCTCCTTCACCAATGTATCCTCAGAACCCTGCAGGGTGAGGGCTGTTGTGCACAGATGGCAGGCAGCATGGCTAACCCTGTAATTCCACTATGGTAAGTGTATTGCCCATGGGCCTGTCAGGGTGCTTTGGTAGGAGAGGTGTAACGCACAGTGTCAGAGAGGTTCATCCCATTTTTGTCTTCCAGGGCTTGTCCAGCATCCCTCGCATACTTGTCTAGGCAAACAGCCTACGTACAAGCTACCCCGATGTCTTATTTCTTTCCAGGGAAGGACGAGCCAAATGCCAGAAGCCTAGTCCAGCCAAGGGCCAGAAGAGGAAGCTACCTGAGGAAAAGGAGTCTGGTGCTGAGGAACGTGGTAATATTGATCACGACAAACTCAGAGAATGATTTCCAGCAGTGCCTGGGCCACAGGAAGGAAAAGAAACAGCAACATATCCCCCTCTGTGGGGAGAGTGGCCTGTGTGGAGTCCCTAAAGAGTGCTGTGTATGGCTTTGAGCCTCTGACTCTTGTTCTGGGACTGATCCACAGGAGACTCCTCACAAATCACTTGTCATTACTGCCTACTCATCAGCTCTCTCCCAGCCTGGCTGTGCTTTGTGCCCATGTATGATAGTGGGCTGTGCTTTCATAGTATTTCAATAGTGACATGAGATTGCAGTATCACCCATTGCTTTCTTGGTTCTCCTCAGTGTGCCAGCAGTGCTGTTTGTGCAGCTGGGTTGGGATGCAGATGTGGGAACTGATACTGTTAAAAAAAACCCAACAAAACCAAAAACCAAACCCAACCAAACTAAAAACCAAAAACCCAACAAAGCCAAACTTTATGTTTGTTAGTTTGATTTTAGGCTTGATCGTTCCTTGCTCTAGTTCACAGTGCTGCTTGCAGTAGCATAACCAAGGAGAGAGGACAGAGCAGGACTGAATACAGTGTAAGGAAAGAAGGAAGCTGGAAAGTGCTGAGACAGTCACTTAAGACAGTATGACTGCAGAAAGGGCATTAGTGCATTTTCTAACACCATCCTGCCATCAGTGCAGCTGTCAGCAGACCATTGTGAGCTCTGGCTTTCTCTTCCCCCTTCTCATTTTTTTTTCCATTCTTTCTTTTCCCCGCTGTGAGTCAGATTTTGAGAAGGATGAGAATGTGGATGTGAAGGAAGAGAGTAACCCCGTGGTGGTCAGCAGTGGATACCCCTTCTGGGTCTCGGAGCAGAACGGCAGCCATGCCTTTCCTGCATCATCCCCAGTGCCAGCTGACCAGAGAGAGGGTCTGGCCAGAGAGCAGCAAGTGCCTACACCATCCTACCAGACGTATCGGTGAGTCCAACCTCCTGGTGCTCATGTCCAAAGCCTTACTTCAACTGATGGGATTCCTCATTTTCTACTGAGTATTCCCTAAGAAAAACAGCCAGTAGGAGTAGGGAAGGATGTGTTTCTGTTGGGCAGCATACCTGTGTGATAGGTGCCAAATTAGCATGGAGATAGCTCCACAACAAAGCCTTTCTGTGTTACTTCAAACCCACTGATTCTGGACATACTCATGTCTTTGTAACGCATTTTATTTCCTTGTCCTGAAATGCTCTCCCACCCAGCTCTGTACTGCAGAGCTTGACTGTCCTTTGGAGGAAGTGTGTTGGAGGAGCGGCAGGACTCCAGTGATTTTTCCCTCCTCCTTATTGCAAATTCAGGCATGAGTTATAGTGAGCCCAGGCTAGAACTGAGCCAGAACTCACCTACTCTGGGCTTACCTCCTCTGGCATGAAGATTTTCTGTGTAAGTGACATTGCGGCTTGGACTAAAATCCACACTACCAGTAAGATGAAGCAGTAAGCAAGGGGAAGAAGGCATGCTAAAATCTTGCCCTGCCTTTCCGCAGGGGATCTGTGTGGGGTTTCAGTGGTTTCCCACTGCGGTAGGTTTGACTCAATCTTCTCTCTGCCCTTGGGGCTCAGGTTCCATGAAACTGGGGACAGCCAGCAGCTTCCCACCCGCGATGCCACAACCTTGAATGACTTCCGGGCAAGGTGCCATGCCTTGGATCTCTCCACAGTGCCTGAGCATGACTCCAAACAGCTCCCAGAGGGCTTCACCAACCTGCCTCCTCTCCCCCCGCCTCTGCCTCCTCCCCAGGACTACACAGGAGTGGTGAACATGGCTCTAGACTCTGTCGGGAAACCTGGGGCCCGAGCACCCATGTACAGTCCCTATGGCACCGAGCAAAGCCTTGGCCAGTGGATGGTGCCTTCCCACAGCCAGTACAGGGCAATGAGCTACTCGGCCTTCTCCACAGAGTACAATACACAGGGGGCTCCGGGACATGCCCATGGGACCATGGCAGAGTGGAGCCAGTACCCTCTGTTCCCCTATGCCTGCTGGTGAACTGGGAGTACCCTTCCCAATGAAAAAAACTGAAAGAAAACTGTAAATGAGATCAAATCTGCTCTGGGGTGTTGACCTTTTGAAGCCCTGCCTACACAAGGCAAAGAGGTATTGCTGCAAGCAGTAGCATGGGACACCTTCACTTCCTTGTCACCTTGCACAACAACCCTCATCGTGTTTCACAAGCAACAGCTGAACTGATGCTTGTCTGGTCATGGCACTGTGGGTCTGGCTGAATAAACGTGGTCTGCAATGTTAGGGTTTTTTTCAGCAGGAGTAGGAAACTGCAGGAGCTCCAGAGCAGTATTTCAAGAGCTGATGAGCTCTCAGACCCAGCCAGTTTGCATCTCACGTTTGGCTGTTTCCAAAATCTCTTCCTCTGAGGGCTTGCATGCAAGGAGATAGAGGCTGAAGAGTTTCAGTAAACTGTCCAGGTGGCCAAAAAGCTGTAGAGAATTATTGCAGAGATGAACAAAAGAAGCAATCCTGGTGCCCCCTTGAGCATTTTCCTCACTTAGTGTAGTCAGACTAAAGTTAGAGTCTTGCCTTTCTTCCAGCAGCATACAAGAGTAAAATGCACAGCAACACCTGTGCGTCTGGAGTGCAGCAGTGGCTCATGCAGGCAGGGAAGAGTTTGTCCCGTTCAGGAGAAGCAGCAGCAAGACTGTGTTGTCTGTGCATGTCCCCTGTGCCCTCTTCTGTCACCCCTAGATTTGAGGTTAGTGAAACACTTTTCTTTCTGCTGGTGGTGGAGGGAGGTTGTTCAGAGTGTGGAGGGCTGCTTTGGGGAGTTACAAAGGCCTGTGCTTGTCAGAAACAGGGCCACAAACAGCACTGCTGGCTGTGTCTCTCAAACTCTTCCTTTCAAGGGAAAGGAAATCTTTCACTGTGAACTTTCTTCCTTCTTCCACCCCCTGCAGCCCCACAAGAATATAATTTATAGTTGTTGTTATTGTGCTACACTCTGAGCGAGCTTTGTCAACTGGCAGTTCTCAGCAGCCTGGCGTTGCTCATCAGGAATATACATCAATTAATACCCTGTAGGTACTGAGCCATGTGCTGCATTGCTGGTCAGCAAAAGTCATCTTTTGCTGTCTGGGAGTCTGTAGGGATCTGCTTCTGTGTTCAGTTATTAGAGGAGTTTCAGCTCTCTCACCTCTGTGGCCCCATCATAGGGAGGAGCTGTTCTGTCACTGAGCAGCCTTTATTCTGCTTTGCAAAGAGGATTTCTTTTTATCTTCATGTTAGAAGGGGGGAGCATCCCTCTTTGCTCAAGTGGCAGAATGTCCCTGGCAATGGGAGTCTTGTTTGAGACAGGCTCTTTTCTTCTCAGGGAGAATAGACATATTCCTAGGTGTTATTTAGGGAATGTTTTCTTGGAACACTTTAAATAAACTGCTCTGTGGCCTGTAGCCATCAGTAGGCAGTGAGGTGTGTCATTTATCGTGTATGCCAGGTGGTTTTCTCTCTTTGTGTGCAGCAAGATGTTGTCTATGAGCAGACCTGGGTGGATTTGTGACCAGTGCATCAGGACCGGTGCGCAGGTACACTGGGAATGGCTGTGTCTGTTTGGATACCAGCTCAGCACTGTGCATGTGCATAGCGTAGAGGTGTTGAGCCGTGTTTATTATTGTTAAAATTACTTTGTTAAGTAGCCCTACAAATTTGCAAAACTCAACTACAATTACTGCTTTGTTATTTAAATCATATATCAATAACTGCTTTTGTAGCACAATTATGGGTGTACAGATCAGCCAAATACTTCCCCTCAGCTTCACAGGATGTGAAGATGTGCAGCATTTGAATAAAGGTCAGACTTCACCACAGTATATGCATGTAATACCCTATTAGCCTCTCCTCTGACAGCACCTGGCCTGTAGTGGTTTATACCTGCTGTGCATGACAAGTGCGGATACAAGCAACTCGCTCAAAAGAAATCTGGTTGGGGAAAAAAATGTAGAGGAGATTGTAACCCTATAATATTGTGATTTACTGGTGTGCAAATGCCAGCTGTGTGAAGGCAGGTCAGCTGTAAAAGGCTGTCCTCTGTGGGTGAGAAGAATACTCCGTCTTTGACCATTAGTAGTTCATTTTGCCACTACTGTTTTGCACATCTCGGAAACCAGATGAAAAGGTGGCTGGAGAGTTTGGTGCTTTGAGCCCCATGTGCAGGGGTGGTATGTTCTGCAAGGCAGTCCTGGTACCCTGCCGTGATTGCTGCAAGTGCCATGCTGACAAGAAAAGAGAAGGTAATACATCTCCCCCTGGTTAGATCTGTTTCTTTATCTTTGAAGTTGGGTTGTATTTCCCTTTGTCACAGGGTGCTGATGAGGGTGAAAACCACACTGTGGTTAAGAGTAACTGAGGAGAACTGGGCAGCACAGAGAAACTCCTGTGCAAATATGAGTGTCATCTTCTTTTCAAACCTTCAGAGCAGCCTTGCGAGTGCTGCTGCCCCATGGGTGTGTTGGTAGAGCTGGTTTGGCAAATGACTCTGCACCCGGGTAAAAGACTCATCCTTGTGCCTAGGACAAGCTATTAATTATTCCTCAGCCTTCTGTTGCAACAGGACTCCTTACCCTTCTTCAGTGAATCATCTGGCTTATTAGAAAAGTACCTTTGCTTTCCTTGCTCGCCTGTCTCTGGTTAGAAACTGTGCTTGGCTGCTTTATGAAGTCTTTGGAAATCTTGCCTGTAGGTGTGTGCTGTGGACTCTGCTGCCGCCTCCTCTCTCTAAAGTTCCCACTGTCTTGTTTTCTTCTGCTGTGGCATTTAAAACTGTGTATGAGCTCGACTGAAACGCTGGTTTTGCACGCATGTGAGATAATGTAATGCCTCTCTGACAGCTCCAATAAAAGGAAATGAGACACACGGAAGGCAGGCCATTCAGAGCAATAAAATAAACTCCAAAGTGTGTTTTCTGTGCATCTTTTTCAAGCACACTAGTGGCTCCGCTTTAGTCATGCTACCTGAGGCCAGTTTGTACACGCATGACATGCTGTTGATCTCAGCGTTCATTGTTCTCAGTGTATTCAGTGAGCCCCAGGTTATCTGCTTGCATCGCTGGATGTGACTCAGACTCTTGCACTGATTCTTTGCAGCAAATTGTTTATTTTCTCTGTATTTTCTGCTCCTCTCCTGCAGAGGAGTTACATAAGGATGAGGGCAGATGAACTATAAATGGGATCTAGGTAAATTTCCTATGGGAAATAAAGATCCTGATTTATGTCTGGTTTTCCTACTGGTTTTTGCAGCCTTAAGCCTTGTCTGACGCTGCTTCAGTGCAGATGGGAATAGCAGGGAAATGCTCTTTGTCACTGCTGCAGTTCTTCCACCGACAGCCGCATCCCAGAGAGCAGCTGCAGGCTCAGGAGAGGCACCTGTGATGCTGTTTACCTGCAGCACAGAAAAGCACACACCTTTCCCTATGCTTAAAAGGTGTGGCAAATCCTCTTGGGGGTCAGGGGCCCTCTCGCCTGGCCCAGGATGTGGTCTCTGCTCTTGTACCCACCGGGTCACCCTCTGGTTCTGCTGGAGAAGCCACCAGCTGGTTTCGGCAAAAGCTTATCTGTTTTCCAGGTGCTGGGATGTGCTCAACTGGTGAAAGCCAAGCTCACTGCCTGGTGCCATCAGATCAGTCTGGGAGGGAGCACCTTCTGCAATGCCTGGCGTCAGCAGCAAGTGCTCATGTGTGTGGTGTGGGGCAGGGTCTGCTTGTCCCCATGGGAGCTCAGTGGGGCCCTGGGAAGCTGCTTGCCTGCAGAGAGGGGTGAGGACAGTCTGGAGAGCAGTGTTTCCAGGCCCAGGTGGGCTGGGGCACTTGAATTGCCTTGTAGCTGGACTGCCAGGCTGAGCTGGACTCATTGCTTCCTTTGGATTGACTTGACTGCCCAGCATGGGGGTGCCTGTTGTTTGGTCCTTGGTGAGCCTCCCAGGAGACTCCTGCAGTGCATTTCCTTGGCTAACATATGTACTGGGTCATCTTAAGCAAATCCAAGCAAGCAATGCAAACCCACTTCCAGGAATAACAACATTCTTCAGGTCAAATGGGTTTTTATTGCAGAGCTTAAAAGCCACTTAATTCCTGAGCCCCAGGTTGGGATCCCATATGGAGCCTCTTAGCAGGGGGGATGCAGCAGTTGGCTGACAACAGCAAACAGCAGCCTCCTGCCGTGTGGGGCTGGAGCAGCACTAAGCCAAATACCTCCTGCCTGGGAGCTGCAGCAGCTGCCAGCCCCTCTCCTTGCTCGTCAGCAGCCAAATGTGTGCGGTGCAGGTGGCTTCACTGACCTGCTTCCCCTCCCAGCCTCTGTTTGCTTTCTAAACAGCCACGAGCAAAGAGAGATGGGGTGAAATTGTGGGGTCAGATGGGGAAGGGGGACAAAGGGTTTGCCTCAAGAGTGTGGGGATGAGGGTGCTCTGTTGCACTTTCCCCCTGTGCCCTGAGTGATGCTGCCCAAAGCCCGCCCAGAAGCTGTCTGTGCTGCTGTGGTGCACAGAGGCCCTGTTCTGCTGTGGTTTTGTTGTGGCTGTGCAGGGTATGCCTGTTTCTGCCTGTTTCTCCAGGGCTCTTGGTTCCCCTGGCTGTGAGGAGCAGGTGTGCTGATGGCCTGCGTCCCGGCGGCTCCAGGTAAGCTGCTCTCACTGTCATGCTTTGCAGAGATGTGCTATGGTTTATTTGTGGCTTTGAGGCACTGCAGCAAACCTGAGCAAGAGGAGCCCAGGGAGGGTGACGCAGCTGCTTGCAGGCTCACAGGATGGAGTGAAGAGAGTGGGGAAAGCATTTCTCCTCTGCAGCCCGTGCTCCTCACAGCACATGGTGTGAGCTGCCCAGGCTCCAGGTCTCCAGACATGCCCCAGTGTCAGACAGCATTTTAACCAAGGCTGCAGCAAGCCTTCAGTGCAGGGGTGAGGAGAGGAGCTGCAGCTGTGAGGAACAGGCTGGCTGCTCAGCTTGGTTTAGCGCTGTTCCTTTCTTGTTTTTCCAAGTCCTGTGAGTTTGGTTTATGGCATGAAGTGCTTTGCTGTAGGGGGCTGGGTTGCTCTGTGACACTTCTGTAATACTCCATTTGTTTCCTTTGAATGTGCAGGTGTACAACTACAGTGTGTCTGTCCGGACAGCGCCCTGCTTGGTGAGTGTAATGGATGGATTTCATTTCCATCTCCTACAGTTCTCTGGGGAAATGCTGAGATTTTCGTTTCTTCCTCTCCTATTTTTATTGAAGAGGGAAAACTTTGTGCCTCCACAAAGGCGACTGGGAGTAGGTGGCTGGCGCTACGGGGCAGGCACAGCATCAGTCATGCAGCCAGGCATAAAACATTGCTCAGTTCTCTGGTATCTCTGCCTCTCATTGGACAATAAGACTGTACATGTAAAACACAGCAGCTGGCATGTGGGCTCTCCCTGCGTAACATCCTTGGTGGGAGATGGTGCATTAAGGGTAGATCTATGTGGAAATGGTGGTGCAGAGTAGAAGGGGATGAGTCAGGCCTGATTCCTGTCACACCATGGGGTCCATCCCCATTGCTGGCTCTGTTCATGCTGGACAGACAGCCCTCTGCTCACCCACAATCTGGTTTTGGCTCTCTTTTACCATCTAGAAGAGGCTCTGTGGAGACAGCTGTCCAGAGCAGCTCGGGCACTACCCAGCAGTATTCAGGTGAGGGGGAAATGAGAACTGCTGCAGACCAGAAGTGTGAGTCAGCCCTCCTGCATCCCTCTGGGCATCAGTGAGCAATTGAGCAGTGGAGGGCATGTGTTCAAAACTGCCCTGCTTACCAGGGCTATGCTGAGCACTGCACTGGCACAGGGTGAATGACACCAATGTGCTCCCTGTAGAGTCCCTGAGGACACAAGGGCATTTTGAAAATCATGGATGAGAAAGCTAGGCCAAGACAGGAGTTTCTTAACTCCTCAGGCTGAGCCGGCAGTCCCATGTGGAGCCATGCTGCATGGTTCTCATCCCTGCTTCATCCTGCCCGTATGTCTGTTAATGGCCCTGTCCTGCCTGCATCCTCAGAGACTAATTGCTTCACACTTGAGCAAATGTGCTTGGTGTTTAAAAAGAGTCTGTCGATTTGTGCCTATTCCTGAAAGCCTCTCAGGGCCCCGCTTCCTTTGAAGTGTAAAAGCATCTGTCTGCCTCTGCTTCTCCAGCAGTCTCCTGCTCCATTTGCATCCCCTCTCAGGGGCAGTGGTGGTGGGAATCCACCCCTGACCCCATGCAGCGCTCCAGTTTTAGGCTGCTGAGGGGGCTCCCTGCACTGCGGCCCAGACTTGGAGACAAAGGTGCAAAGCTTCAGTCTAGGCAGGAGGTTGAGCTTAGCATGCTCAGGATGGAGCCATTTCTGAGGGCCGGTTTCCAGTACTCCAGACTTTGGGAGTGCTTTTGCTGCACACTTATCTGTGGTGAGGGCATTGATTAGGACGGAGAGGAAATAGCCCCTGGCTTCTTCCCACCATGGTACTTGGCCAGACAGCACTGGTTGATAAGGAAGTAAGGTCAGACCTGGGCTGCTATGGATAATCCACTGTCCAGGAGCTGAACTGCATGGGGTGACCAGAACCTGGGATAATTCTCTGTTGTACATTTGAACAAATACTGTTGAAATGCAAGTGTCTGCTCGGACAATTTGCCCTGTGGTTCTCCCCATCCCACCTCCCCTGGACAGTGGGACTGGCCCTGGACAGGCTGCTTGTCCCCACCAAAGCATTTGCACAACCTTGCAGGAGTGACTCTTTCTGGAGCCAGGACTAAAAGCTCTGTCACTCCTTGGTTGTCGCTGGGGTGGTGGTGAAAGGACAGCGCAGACAACTCCAGGCCTGAATTGCAGGGGCTGCCTGAGCCGCTGCCATCCAGCACCTCCCCAGTGGTGCGCTGGGTTTCCTGTTTCAATGGGGCCTCAGCGGAGCAGCCGTGGCACCTCGCTGTTGGAGGCAGTAAATGGGCTCCCATCTGGTTTTAATGATCAGTAGCACTTCAGTGCTTGTTTATTCCCATGGTTTGTGCTTCAGCAATAAAATACTGCTTCAGTTTGTTCAATCCATCCTGGCGCTCGATGGAGATGAGTTCACAGCCTCTGACAAAGAGGTCCCAGTGGCACGCAGGATGTTGGGGTTTTCAGACAGCTGGGCAGGATCAGATGATGGAGTGGCGATTAGTCTGAAATACCAACATCAGTGGGCAATATAGAAGGTAGGGAGGGCAGCTCATCATGGGCCTAGCAAAGAAATCTTGTCCTCGGATTAAAGGAGGAGGCTTTTGGCTTTGGAACTGGAACGACAGTCCAGTCCTTCCTTCTGTCCCCCACGAGGCAGCACGGAGCTCTGATGTGGAGTCCAAATGAAGTTAGTCCCAACTTTAAAACTGGGTACTTGAGGAAATGTTAGTCCTAAGATGCTGCCCGTGGTGGTCAGTCAGCCGCAGGGCTGTGTTTTAACCCTCCCATGCTGGTAGATCACTGAAATGGTGGTGGAGATGGCAGAAGTGCTGGTAGGACCGCGTCTCACCATGGGCACAGTCTGGCTCTGCTGCCAGTTACCGGTGCTGCGGTGCCTGGGGCAGCTACGGCAGTGCTGGGAGTTGCTTTACAGAATTATCTGGAGTGAATACAGCCTGATATTAAATTAATCTGAGGAGGAACCTGTTTGTGAGGAGCGGGGGGGATTTGTGGTGTCGCTACCCCTGACCAGCACATTGATGTTACCTGCCCGGCGTGCCCGGGAGCGCAGAGCCCATCTGCCAGCGGTTCGGGCACTGATGGGATCATCATCCTTCATCCGAAGGGATGAGCAGAAACATGGCATGGCTCTGGCAGTCGGTATCTGAGGATCTTGAGTCATTCTACAAACGCTGGTTAAGCATTTCAGCACGTCTGAACCTGACTCTGTCCCGCGGGGTAGGTGGGGACACTAAGGCAGGGAGAGATTAAAGACAGTAAACCTCAGAAGGGAGAAATGGCCTCTTTGTCTCCTTTCCGACTTTTATGGAGACCTGGAAAGCTTTTGCTTTCCCATCTCCTATTTGTCTTCTACCCTCATGTTAGAGGAGCAGTCTCCTCCAACACCGTACTCCTTGGAGGATCTTTAGCTCTTACCTCTAAAGAGCATTGATTTTCAGCAGAGATTCTTTTTCCCACCTGTTTGTCGAGGCTCGGAGCTATAGGGGACAACTGAAGAGAGAAGGATCTCAGCAAACAAATCAACCCCCTTCCAAGGCATTCAGGGTCCATTCCCTTGGTGCCACTGATGTTGCATTTGTGCTAATTTCCCCTAGAAGGTCTAATGTGTAGGGGGAGTGATTAAGGGAAACTTCTCAGGCTGCTTTTACACACCTGGAAGCAGGCAGGTAGGCAGCTGCTGCTTCCTTTGCCTGTTGCTTTCCCCAAGGTCATCCACCCAGCCGCTGCTGGAGCCAGGACTCCTTTGGAGTGTACCACTGAGATCTGTTTGGTCCTGGCAACGTGAGAGGCAAAACCAGTCCCTCAGACCCCACTGGGTACCCTCCAGAATGGGGCTCTGGGTTACACCAAATGTGTCACCTCCAGCTGCCCAAGCAAACACGGTGTGTCAATGTGGAGCGAAGGGACTTGTGGAGCTGAGCAGGTATTGCCATCCTCGTGTCAAGAAGGACCGAGACTGCTCCTCAGAGCCTGAGCCTGGCCTTTGCCTTTCAATTGTAA
This sequence comes from Psittacus erithacus, assembly GCA_009867235.2. NCBI lineage: Eukaryota > Metazoa > Chordata > Aves > Psittaciformes > Psittacidae > Psittacus > Psittacus erithacus. The sequence goes on along the minus strand of WYDI02025177.1, from coordinate 155,446 downwards.
ATGAAGCAGACGACAAAGTGTTGACAAAGAAGTGGAGCTGGGTCCAGCGTCTTGGCCCTTGGGTTCACCCTGATGGTGTAGAAGCTCCTGGAATCAGCACGTAGCTGTGTCGTGGTGCCTTAAAAGCTCTCAGAATCAGGGCAGAGCTGTCGCGGTGCCCTGGAAAGAAGCAGCCCTGATCCCTATGGATGCTCCTACAAGCCTTGTGCTACTGGAGCTGAGGGGGGCCCTGGGTGACAGAAGACAAGCAAAGGCAGGCTGGTATCAGGGCACTGTCCTCATCCTCACACTGCTCCCAGCCCAAAAGTGGGGACAGTGGGGAGAAACAGTGCTGTGATTCGTGGGATTGGGGTTGGGACAGCCTGTGAGTTGCAGCATGAACTCCTCGAGTCCAGACTATAAAGTACTTCACAGGGCCATGCCAATTGCCTGGCCTATTAGTTTTATGGAGGGGCATATTGTAAAGATGCAGTTGATCTCCTTTTACCATGGTAATGAAAACAACATAGTGGGGAAGGAGAGCCATGCAGTGGGGCAGCGAGACCCCCTGTTTGGGCACCGGGGTCACCTCCCCACGGGCTCCTGGGGTCCCCGGGCATCCATCCCTAACCCGTGGCTGAGCTGGGTGCGCTTCGGGGGGAGAGGCCTTGCTGGGGGTTCATGCCGGCACCCCGAGGAAGAGGATGGAGCTGTGCGCTGCACAGGCAGTGGCACAGTGCCACCCAGTGACTGCGTGTGACCTGCTCGGGGACAGCCGGGGCAGCCTGCGGGGCCTTTGCTGCGGGGCTTTCGCGGCCTGGAAGTCGCAGGGAGAGCGTCCCAAAGTGATGGAGAACGCGGGAAAGCCCCGGACTCAGCCGCGTTGTGATTAACGCGTGCGAGGGGCGAAGCTCCCGCGGCGTGTCCGCAGCGAGGGTTCGCGTGATCGGTCTTGTCTGGGCGCTGACGGAGCCTGCGTCTGGGGCAAGCCAGGGCTGAAGCGGTTCTGGTTTGGGGAGGGAGCCTGGCAGCAGAGCGAGTGGAGCAGGAGGTTGCCCAGTGCGAGCGGCTTGCCATGGGGAGGATGTGTCTGCGCTGGAACGTGCAAGAGGGCTCCTGGGGCCGTGTGGCCATGCCCAGAGGGATGGGGCTGCCCTGGAGCTGCTCAGTCTCTGCCAGGCTGGAGCTGGACCAGAAGGGACCCCTTGTGTCAAGGTGTCTTGGCATTAGATGGCAGCTGTGTGTGGCATCTTCCTGACTTGCACCCCAAGGTTAATGCAGGACCTTTCCTCCTTTCTGCCCAAACCCTGCCTACGTTCCTCACTGGGTCGATACCTGTGTCAGGTTCCCACGCTATAGCAAGCATCAACAAGTAGCTTGTATGGTGGAGAAAGGGAAAGGAGCCAGGTACAGTGGGGTGCGGTGTCAGCAGCTGCTGAGGTGGGTCCCTGCGCTGTAAATCACTGCGCCAGCAATGCCCTGACAGGTTTCCAGCAGGGACCGTCTCCTGGAGGAGGCACAGACTGTGGCTCTATTTCAGGTGATGACTACAGAGCCCACAGAGCGTTTGGCAGCAGGGAGGGGTGTTAAATCAACCTGTTCTTCTCCAGGTACATCACCTCCTCCCTCCCCTTTGTTCTCTGGCTGTGTCAGTGCTGCACTGCCGCTGGGATGTAGGGCTGCAGTGTGTAGCTGAAATCAGGGCAGTGCAGTGGGGGAGGCTTGATGGATGAAAGCCCTACATCCTCGCTGCCCTGTGCACGCTTTCTGTTCCTAGGTCGCTCTCCAATGTGTCTTTATTTTTGTCTGTTCAAATTTAGGCCCGCATTGATGCCACAAACACTGCTGTGGAGAACTGTGGCTGCCATTGCTGCGCAGCACAAACTGCGGCTAGAAACACAGCACCATATCCCACTGGCTGGAGAGCTGTTGCCATCCCATCACCTCACCACTGCCTCTATTAGATGGTGACTAGTGATGGTGGAGGTGGGTCCCTCATACAGGCAGGAGCTGCTGCTGAGTACTGGTAGTAACCTTTTTGTTGGTACTGGGATACATCCCATAGTTTGGGATGATTTTGGTCAGAGGTTTCCAGGGGTGCTGATACCCTGCGGTGCTGGTCAGGCCTGTGCTAGCCCATTCAGCAGAATCCCAATTTTAGCCTTTCCATTTCAGGCTCACCCTGATGTGCCTTATGTCCAAGCCAGGATGCTATTTCTTGCAAGGAAATTATCTTTGTTAATTTTAGATCTCATTCCCCAAAGTGCTGCATAACCACAGCTATTCCAGGTAGTCATGGACAGCGGGAGGTATTTGGTCTTTGAGGAATATGGCTCTTTCTTACATTAAGAAGACCACATCTGATGGATTACATTTCCTTTGTTCTGTGCAGGGCCTTAAGCTGGGTGCTCAGCAGGAAGCCAGCCCCGTGCTGTGTGGGTATCTGCCATCCCTGCAGAGTGGGAGCCAGATCACCAGCTGCGATACCTGGAAAGAGAAAAGCTGTTTCTCTTCAAGGTCAGTGGATTAATGATCTCACTGGTCACAGCATGAGGGCAAAAAGCAGACAGTCCAAGATTACAGAAATGGATTCAGGATGTAGAAGTCTCAGAGGGTCCCTGAACTACATCATAATCCAGTTCACATTAGTAAAGTAACATAGAATATATTTTATAGAGTGGCATTAGGGTCTAGAAACACACGGGGCTGTCACTTCACAGTAATGAAAAATGGGCAAGTTTCATGTTCATGTTTGTAATGACAAGTTCAGGATAGTGCCAGTGTGCTCTAAGACCTGGCTGGCTTTGTCACTTCTGCCAGGAGCAATCCCAGGGCCTTGCTGCCTGGCTTGGCTGCCGAGCAGCGATGGGCTGAGCAGGAGTCAAGTGCCAAGAGCTGCAAACCAGCTCCTGTTGTTCACTTATGTCAGTCCCTTCTGTCCTCTGCCTCAGCGCTCCCCACAGTCAGTCGGGTCTCAGGTGCAGGGTCAGTCAGGGAAGGCAAAGTAGCAGGTCCAGCGCTGCCTTCCTGCCCCACCACCCTCAGCCATGGCAGCGAGAGCTCTTTTTGCCCCAGGGCCTGGAGAGGATTCATTAGCGCAGGTTGGGAAGCACAGTGCAGTGGAGGGGTGTTAACAGCGCCTGTGATCCACACTTTCTCTCGATTTCTAGACCCAATGCAAGATCACAAGTGAAGGATTTTTCAGCGCTGACTTTCAGCTGCCCTTGTTGGACCAGCCAGGACGTACAGAGCAGGAGTCAGTTCCCTGCGGATACCCCAGATTTAGCTCTGATCCCGATTGTCTGGTGTGCCAGCGGCAGGTTAGACTAATAACTCATGCAGGGAGGGTTCTGGTTACAAAATGCCTGGAATGAAGCAAGCAGGTGCTGGCAAGGTTATCTGAGGAGAGCGCTGCCTTCATTCTCTGCGTCTCTCCTTCCCTCTCCTGCCTTAGGAGCAGCATGGAGGGCATCTTCTGCAGGTGAGGCTGTGTCTGGCACTTGAGGGCTGCTGTCTTCTCATGGTAAGCAGCCATCACACCACTGAGCAGGGGCAGTAGCTCAGCTTTTAGGCCCCCGAAGGTGACACCAGTCTGAAGCAGGAGCCCCTGTGAAGCAGAGATGTGTCCAAGTCACAGTGCTGGGCTGCCTGGCTGCTCCGGTGCAGGGTGGTGCATTGGGAGCAGTGTGTTGATAACCTGACTCCAGGTGAGCACACAACAGTCTGTTGGTGACTTACAGTAACTGGTGCAGCTCTGGCTGTGTGCAAGCTCTTGGGGCTCAAGTTTCGGAGCAGGAGGCTCGCTCTGGGGCAGCTGTGATGGTTTTCCCCTGCTGCCTGCCAGTCCCTGGTGCGTTCAGTCCTGCTGCAGGAGGGCTCAGCTGTTTGCACAGTGATGCCACAGTTTGCAGCTTAGGGTATTAAGGTAACCTGAAATTGGAACTGCTTTACCTTACCACTCTGAGCTGTGACTTGTGGTTTAGCAGCTGCTATAGAGCAGCTGATCTGCCCTCTAAAAAAAGGCAGAGGGGACAGTGTAGGGGTCAGAACCTCCTACAGCTGCCCCAAGGTGAGCTATTCCCGCCAGTGGGTACAAACCTGGAGGGCTTTCCTGCGTGCACAACTCACACTGTTGTAAATCATGTCAGAAATTACAAGGAAAAGTGTTCTTTTGCTGTGGCAGCATTTATTTGAGTGTATTTAGGCCTCTTTCCTACTGGTATAAGCTCAAACAGGGGTACCTTTGGTTGAATCTAAAGGGGTGTTTGTTATTGCACTGGTTGAGAAATAAAACCTTTTAATTACATGAGACAGACAGGTAAACCCAGCTGGGCCCAGGGTGAGGTAGAAATCAAGGCTTACGCTGTCTGTTGTTGGAGTGACGTAGCTGGACTAATTCAGATTTACATCAGTGAAAGCCTGTGTGCAGCTACGCCAGAAACAAACCCAGCCCAGCGCCTGCCTGCAGCGAGGGGAGAGCAGCACCAGGGGAGAAAGTGAGTGTTGAGAGCAGTGGTCCCAGCTGGGAAATTACCTGGAGGTCAGTGCCAGGGGAAGGAAGCTGGAGAGGGAGGACAGAGCCAGTGCTGGTGGTGGGGGCTCTGTGCAAGGGTGGGCAGCAGCTGCATGTTAAAATGCAGGGACAATTCAGTGTCCCATGCAGCTCACTGCAGCTGTGGAATATGGAGTAATGGTAACTGCCGTGTGCCACAGTACAGCACGTGAGCAGCCTGTCGAAAGGAGTCATTGCTAAACTTGCAGTGAAATAAGGGAATGTAGATTGTCACAGCCTCACATCAATGTGAAGCAGTGCAGCTTCGTATTTGGTGACACCGGATGTATTTGAGGCACAAATAGGATTCTTCCATACAGAAGTATTTGACTTCCCCCAAGCCCCTGGCTGTGAAATCACTTCATCCCCCACTGTGTGTAGGTGCTACAGTTTAGTGTCTGAGAAGCCTGGATGTTACCAGAATAAGTAATCTTGCCCCAAACAGAGGGCTGGTATTTAGCTGGTAGGAAGCATGTCTGGTGTAGCTGTGGACGCTTGATTTTGCTATATTAATAGTAATGCAGGAGCTACTGCAGGCAGCATGAGCAGTTGCAGCAGTGGGGTAGTGCTTCTGCTGGCAAGCTGAAGGTTTCCGGAATACTCAAATGAGATATGAAGCCTCCTGCATGCACCTTACCTGTTCTTGCTCAAGTATTTGAAATACTGTTGGTTTCCTGAAACGCAACCTGACACATGTGAGCACCTGATGATAAGACACTGTTCAGTTGGCTGGCTGTGAACGTTTATTAACACCCGATGGAAATCTGTACTCCAGAGAAGACAAGCACCAGGCTGTGAACATACCCACAGAGTCCAGGGGAATCACCAAGCTTTTTAGACTCCTCCTTTGCAGCAGTTGAGCTTCTGCCGTTCCTCTTAAGTTTCTCTGCTCCGTGAGATCAGCTCAAGTTTTAACACATTGTTAATGATTTAACTGAATGATCCCAAATACTTAAAACCCCCAAGCCCCTTACGTTCCAGTTAGTGCTGTTCTTGATCTGGATTCATTGTAAAAAGGCAAAATGACCTTCTGGTTTTTACCTGCAAAAAGCAGGTATTTTTGACTTCTTATACTGCCACCTTTCACAAGTGGCTGCCATGCCAGCCATTCCCCCTCCAGAACCTGCACAGGTTACACCTTATTAAACAATAAGCTAGTTCAAACCATACACATAACACGGTCATTCTTACAAGCAGAGTCAAGGTTATCACAGTAAAAATGTCATGGTTTCTACAGAGACCTTTGGAAGCCTCAGCAAAACAGCAGCATTAAACAGAGTGACAGGAGGAGGACGGAAGTGTCGGGCGTGAGGGAGGAAGAGCCAGCAGTAATCTGTATAACCAGAGATGCATCTCTTTCAGGTGAGCCTCCGGAGCACAGCAGCATGACGATGGAACCAGGAGAGCAGCTTTCAGCCTGGCACCAGCCTTTTCTCCTGCTTAATTCTTCCTTTGCTTCTGGGAAGCTTCTGTTGGTGCACTTGTTCACACACCAAACAGGGCATCCTAGTGACAGAGTAAGGACCTGAACACTCTGCTGATACTGTCAAGGGTTTAAGACTAAAGACAACAAATAATACTGTAAGTGGAGGCAAATTTTATTTAGGCTGTACAAACAGGGCACCGGGGAAAAAAAAACCAACAAACCAAACCAAAAAACCCCCCAAAACCAAACAGTGGCTTAATGTGGGACCAGGTCTATGAAATAAGTTGGGTAAGAAATTAAAAAGGCACTAATCTTAAGAAAAGACACTCCGTATCTTCTAAGAATATAATTCATTTAATACTGTTAATCTTATAGCACAAAAAATAAAACACGCTATGATCCCCAAAATAAACTTTAAAAGCTTACACTTAATATTATTGCCTGAAGATCATGGTCTTTAATTTACATATTGTGTTTTAAAGTTTACACAGTGAAGACTGTCTCAAATACAAGGCCACCTTTCCCACTGCAGTAATTGTATCTTTGTCCCAAACCACACTTTCATGTAACACAAGTAAACAGAAAATGACAGCTATACAAGAATGCTTCCACTGGTCCCAAAGGCAGTCTTTTAGGCAGGTCTCACTTTCAAATGCAGGTATTGAGGAAAATGCTTGAAAACTTGACTGGAAAACAAAGGCAGCCCACTCATTCCCAGGATGTTAATACAATATAAAAAATCACTTTACAGGCACATGAAATGGCACAAAGAATGCTGTTTTTCCCTTTACAAAAATAATGCTTCGGCTCTTCAGAGCCCCAGCCCAAACAGGATATTCCCTTCTGTTTATTCTTTCCCAACTTGTAAACAATCATGAATTAAATTAGCGCTTATCCAGTGATGGACACTGATTAAAACAGTTCTCATTTAAACTTTCAGACTGGTCAGAGACTTCAATGTCTATATACACATGTACACAACAGGAGGAAGTCAAACAGTAGGTCTTTTGTGAGAGTTAACTATTGTGGCACCAGGTAATTAAACCAGCTCCTAGTTCAAAAGCAAGAACAACTTTAATGGTGCATAGATTGAAGCCATCACTTGTAGGCTCTCATGCTTCAGATAATGTATACCTTACATGCCCGAGGAACATTTACACTGATAGTTATCACTCCAATTTAAGAGGCAACAGACAGCACACGTGTAAGCAAGCAACGAGCGATTGAGAATCCAGAATCCTTCAGAGAGAAACACACACTGATCAAATGCAGTCTTTATATGAAAATACTTGTCTTATAGTAAAATAGCAAAGACAATTTTGAAGCAAGGTTACAATCAGCTTAGGGTGGTCCGTATGCTACATTTAAACCACATTTAACACACCTGAACCACACCGTTGCTACCCAAGAGAAACACTGTTCATCCCTGGCCTAAAACCAGGGTCACAAGACAATTAAGAACTCTTGTCTTTGCATCAGATGCCACTACACACAAGTTTTGCATAGTTTTGAAGGTAAAATATTTTGCTTTTCCGCAGTATCAGAACATAACTGAACCTAAACCAATGCTTGTGTTCCAAGTGTACACATTATTCAATGAGGGATGAGTTACAATGTTCATTTCAGTGAAGAAAATTCAGGTTAAAAGCCGTGTTCAAGATCTCAAATCTCACAGTATTTATTTGCAATGCAAAGGAAGAATTCTACAATCAGTCTTCTGAAGAGCTGCCTGTAACTAGGTCAGGTCTGAAATAAGATTTCTCTGCAGCAGACTGAGTTTAGTGCAGTTTCTGTATTCAGAAGATGACTTTCAGTAGTACAATCTATGTAGTAAACTTATAGGTATAGCTGGGGCACAGGAAAAGCATGACCTTCTTTAGTTGAGAGAGCTGCATAGCTTTTCTTTGCAAGACAAAATGTCAATGCCTATTGTCAAGAATTACTCTTACAGCACCAAACACTTCAGTCAATGCTACTCTACTTCACAGTTAATCTGGTAGTAAGATGCTCTACAAGAACTTCTAGACTGTCAGCCACTTGATCAATACTACAGAAAACAGCTAATAAATGAACAGTGACCTCTTTAAAACCCCGACATTCCAAATGTCTTGTTGCAAATGCCATGTTTGTATTTCTTCAGTGCCTTCCAATTAAGGATCTCATGGCACTTTCACATGAAATAAGAACAACGTGCTTTTATTAGGATCAAGCGACACAAATCAACACGAAAACATGCTGGAACTTAAGACAACAACTCTTATATAATTTGACATTTATAAGAACTGGGGGGATTCTGTGGGTGTCTGAAGTTTTTTCTCATTTTGCTACAACTGACAGCCTTCAGGAGCTGAAAAACGGGGGCTGCTGTTTTCCTGTCAGCTGCCACAACAGCCATTTCTCCTTACCAAGGCTGTCTGAAAGGCAGGTTCTGTAGTTGCAGTCTTTGCAGACGTGTATTGTTAATTCAGTGTTCCATTATGTTTAAAGATCATTCCAGTTCATCTACAAAACACAGTTACAGGTGGCAGCACAGGGTACCACTGCACCTAAGCTTTCTTATCCTGTACACAGGCTGAGAACAACCTGCATGGCATTAATTGTACTTATTTTGCTATAGCCATATAGTTCCATACTGTAAGTACAGTTACAGCAGTATAGCTTACATACAGAAAACAGGAAAGAAGCTGTACTGGTAACAGACACCTTTGTGGCCTCCTCCAGCCTGAGCTTTAATTTATCACACTGGGAACCCAGACAGCTGACTCCCATTAACCATTTTCTAGAGGATGCTGGGAGAGTAGGGATGTGGGGCATATATAAACCAGAGCCAACTCACTTAGAAAGGTAAAAAAAGATGGCAGCATGCAGAGAACTTGGGATACAAGCAAGGAAAAGAGGGAAGGAAAAAAGATGATGGAAGCTGCCCTAGAAAAGAAGCACAGCAACATGGAAACACCCTAGGAGAAAAGGTATTGTGTTTAAAAAGGAGCTTTCCATAAGCTGGGGCTGGCATAGCTTGGAAACTTTGGAGAAGGGAGCCTGCAGAGAAATGGGTGTAAAAGGTGTATGTTTAAATAAGAGGATTTTATCAGTACTTAGCAAGTTCTGCTGTTCCACTCCTCTCTTACCTCTCCACACCATGGCAATCTGATCAATCTATCTACCAAATACAGCCTGGTGATAAGCACCTCTAGTAAGACTACACTTTCAATGCTGCAGAACAGCTGTATGTAGATCAGGTCAAAGTGTTTCCCTTTAAAGCTCACTTTCTACAGTTAGTGCTTGCAAAAATCAACAGAAATGCATTAAGTATGTCAAAACCAGGTTACAAGTATCAACCCCTCCTAAGTTTCCTTATAAATAAATGCCTCAGCTTCAATGCAGCTCAACAAATGGTTATTTGCATTTAACACACACTGTTTCAGTAAGGTCAACAACAAGCTTAAGAGTTAACAGAAAAGAGCAGCTTCTAATACAACTGCTTAGAATACATAAGCTTCAATTATTGTCCTTGAAAGAGACCATCATTTAAAATGTACTACCTTAGGACAGGTTCTCTTAAAACTAAGTCTTCTTCAGTCCTAAAATTGCATTTTTGTTGTTGCTTTTTGTTGGACAGTAACACACAAGTTGTATGTTTGATCTAAGGTTAGGGCTCTTCCTACTCAGCAAGTCAGAAGAAGTCTATAGAAGTCTAAACAGTAAAAGTTTCCTTCCCATTCTTCTCTGCTATATACTGGTTCAGTCTTGTCCAGCTTAAGGCCCAACAGAGTTTTAAAAGTGAAACTAAATTCTGGATGACACAACTATGGTATGAAGGTCAGCAGTGACTTCAGTTGTATGGATTCCAATTGTATACTAAAAGAACCATCAGACTGCAGCAAGCTGGAAAATGGGCAATGCTAGCAATGTGCCATTAAGTCATCATCCCACCTCGAACAATGCTAATGATAGCCAGGAAATGAAGCAGCAGTGTAAATGGGGCAGAGGGAATCATTCGTTCTCCTCAGGGTTTTGAGGGTCAAATATTTTGACATGTGTGAATGGGAAGAGCCCTTTTCGACCATTGACTTCTCCTTCCCACTGACCGTTTATGTTCATCCGTGTAACCTTCACAATGTCTCCAACCTGCAAAGTTGAAAAAAAACAGTTATCACCCATGGGAATCTCATCTCTGATACAAGTCAAATGAAGAGGGGAAAAAATAAACACAAGCCCATCACAGGGGGAAAAGAATCCCACTCTCTTCTTGGCATAAGGCTCAATTGAAAAGTTACTTTTACTTCACTAAAATACCAACATTTTGATGCTAAACATAGTGTGTGTTCTCTTTCAGACTCTAAATGTGTATTCACATATTCAGACAAATTACTGAACTACACCTTTTTCTATAGGAAAGCTTCAACTTCATGCAACAATATATTTAGCTTAGATATAAACTGATATCACTAAAGCTACTATCAGTAATAAGATGCAACATCCATTCAAAAGAGCACAGCACTCATACCGGGTTTAGCATCAGCTGGATTGTTTCAAAGGAAAATTAGTTTTTCAAAGAGAGATTCCTGTGGCAAAGAAACCATTAATGGAAGCTCTAGTTCTGGTTATCACAATCTAAGAAGCTTCTGCAATTTCTAAAATAGTGGTACACTTCTGAAGCAGGCATCTCAAAGCTTCTTTTCTCTGAGTATTACGTGTACAGATTCTAATTTTGTTTGTTGTTTTCACCTCTACTTCTTGCCAAAGAACTTGAAACATGTCAGGCCTTTCCTACCATAACTATGTCTCTTCCTATTTGGCAGTGAAAGATGACAAAAGCTAAACTATGATCAAGCAAGAAACATCAGACCCAATGATAGTAAGTTATACTCTTATAATTGTTCAATGCCTGCATTTAATTTGATTAAAATAATTTACACAGGAAAACATCCAATTTGACAAGTAGCATTTAAGACCAGCTAAATACTCATTTCTCTCTCAGATGTATCAGAACACATATGTGGTCTGTTGCAGCAGCTCTCTAACTTTACACCTCCCTTCCTGTTTACTTAATTTTACTCTATGTGGTAACTGTAGTAAATATTAGAAAAGTGGTATTAGGAGCTGAGAACCAATTTCACAAAATGTAGAACCAGCCCATGACCAAAAGCGAACAGTTCACTGGTTTTTTTCCCCAAATTAGGATCAAGCTCTTTGTAGCTGAGTCTCAGCTTCAAGGCCACTTCTATAAAATTCAAAGGTAACTAGCTTTGATCTTATTAAAAGAAAAGCTTGAGTTTTTTAGTCCTGATGCAGTATGTATAACTGCCTACATTATCTAACTAGTATTAAAATTTAGAACTGATGCAGATAGTTTAAGATCCTTGGCCAAGGGCCTTAGATTAAAACTCTTCAGGTTAGACCTCAGTATTTTTTGTTAAACACCCCGAGTTTAAAAAAGTGTGCACGTCATTAGATGATCTGAAGCCTGTTTAACCAGTTACCATTACTTCAATAGATATTTTTTGAAGGTCACTCAGAAGCAAGAATCCTTAAGTGAAGTTTAAGATACCATAAGTTCCTGTCAGTCACTCTGTGTTACATCTCCAAATAAAACTTCTCAAACTTTGAAACACTTTAGAGTCTTAAGACATTTAAGCAAAATGTGTTGCCCTTTAGTTTTTCTCGATTACTTGGGTTGCTGGTGTCCCACCTGCCCCCCGAGCTTCAAGACTGTCACACTTAGAACAATTGTAATCTTGTGCTTTTAAGAGAGGAGAAAACCCTCTAAACTCCCTTAAGTTCTTGGGATAAAACTGAGACTATATTACTTTCTTAAATGGACATCTTTACTTATGCTGTTCCTAAACTTAAAGCTGCAGCCAAAATATACTATTAAATAGTAACACACTGCCCATGATACTTAGCACATACATAGAGCATTAATTTGACTCATTTTCACCTCTTCCCGGACTACTGCAGCCTGCTTTGTGTATTTGCTAAAAAAAGCACAATTTGTCAGACTTTTCAGTGAATAGAAAAGGTTAGAGAAAGCTTTAAATAGTATCAAGATGACCTAAACAGGAACCTAACAAATGTCTCTTTAGGAAAAGGCTGATAACATCTGTAAATACTCAGTGTTACCTTGGTAGATTTAAATAACTCTTGAAGACAAATCTAAGTTCCCAGTTTTAAACCCAAATTCAAGAAGATGCAGCCAACATCACCACAGTTAAAGCCTATTATGAAACTGCATTTGCACCACACATAAAAATAATCCAGAAAACCCTAAACTGTTGTACTACACTGGACTGAAAACAGGGGCCTGTGTTTTCTAAGAGTCCAACAATTTAATTATGCCCTAGAGATCAATCCATTAATAATTTTGAGGGTCTAGAGAAAGATACCCTTCAGTCTGATTGATTCCTATAACATGAATAGGTTTGGAAGGCTTGCTGTAAGCCCAGTAAAAAAAATACTTACGATTTAAGTCTATTGCATTGCAACAAACTGCCATGTACATTAACAATGTAAAATACTCTTTGGACTGCTGGGTGAGCAAAGTTGCTGCAGCTCAGAATGGGCCACTAAGGAGTGGTAGCTGACAAAAAGCTATGCAAAGGATATTTCCATAGGCAATTGTTGGAATAGTAAATTGACTTACAGTAACTATATTATTCTTGAGTGGTGTGGGTGGGTTTTTTATGAAAGCTTCTGAATATCCTCTTGTGCTATATTTTAAAAAAAGGCAGTTCCGCATAGAAGATGAAATGAAACAAGATTTTTGGAGAAGGAACCTTGATGTCATGATAAAATAATTCATGGCTCTTATGTTAAAAACCTGCATTTTGACAATGTCTACAAGAATCTGGTCAAGTAGTCCCTTTATGCAACTTCTTCCCAAAGTACTAACTAAAAGCAGTATTTGGTAGATGCTTTTTAAAGCATCTATAATGTGGTCAGCTGAAGTGTGATCTCCCACTACAAGTATTTAACATACTATTTGTAATTTTTCAGAGAACGTTTTAAGCCAGTCAGAAGGATTGCCTTATGATTAGGCACAGGACAGAGTCAGGAGACCTGGTTCTATTCTCATTTCTGCCACAAACTTCATGCATGACTCTGGACAGCTCATGGGCCTTACCTATAAATTAGAATAATGCTTCCTGAAGTCTCAGCATCTCTCAGATAAGTTACTTCACTTGCAAAGCATGCCAGCATTGCTGGATGGAAGTATCAACTGCTGAAATGAGTAATACTTCTGAAATGCAGCCATTTGGTTCCACCCAAATGATAAAAATCAAAACGTATTTTAGATAGCATTCTTTCATTATGTCCCTGTTGCAGCATGAATTCAAAGCCTGGGGGAAACACAAGCTATGGAACATGCCAGTGAGAAAGGTTACTTCATTCACTCTAGACTCTCCCTTACCTGTCTTCCATCTGAAGCTGATTCATACACTGCTAAAGGTTTCCTGCATACCATTTCAGTCACACAGTCAGCCAATTCAATGTGTTTTACACGTTCCTATTCCAACAATTGTATGCTAATAGTTCTATGGTAGTTCTGTAGTACAAGTTTAAGGAGACAAAAATGCAGTTAAACTCTAAATCATCATTTTAGCCTGCTGGGTCAATACTTATAGGAAACATCACTCTCTGGAATTTATGGGGTATTCAATCTCACTCATTATCCTGATTAGCATCACAATTCACTTCTTTGGAAACACTAGTATTGGTACTAAAAAATTGTTCAGACCAGCTACCTGTTCTGGAGGAAAAAACCAAGCTTTTTTATCCTCAAAAGATAAAAAGCTGAGCTATGGAAGACAAGCAGAGTTCAGACATGCTGCAAACAGGACAAAGTGATACTGCAGTAGTTGGTGCTTTATGTATTAGAAGATTCAAGAAACCAACAGGCTGAAAGCACAGCTTAATTATCCTTCACTTCCCATGTTGTGTACTAGAAGAACAGTTGATGCCCAAATTAGAGAACTGAGTAGTTCAGAGGAAAGACCATCAACTATTCTTGAGATAAGAAAGCAGGTCCAAGGGCAGCATAGACATGTTGAAGTCCTAGATGCAATTAATCTAGTCTTATATAGGAACAGAGTAAAGATTTCAAGTTTACCTAGAATAATTGCCAGAGTTAGAGCTGCAGCACCACAGAAGTGCTGTAAATGATGGTAGCCTGTCCCCATCTGATTAAGCAGCTGTCATGATTGAACACAATTTGGAGAGCACAAAACTCCATAGACCATCATTCTTGAGCCACACTGAATCTCACTGTTGCACAGCATCTTGTCTAGGTTGCCCATGTCACTTTTATTTTCATCCGAAAACAAGCTACAAACAGTTCTGAGGGTGAAGGTATATTTAAATTGAGGCACTCAGCACAATCATGACAGGAACTATCAATAATTTGACTGGAAAAAGAATTTACAAAGATTAAGAGTGCACACAAATTTTTCAAAGTAATTGTCAGTTGTATTTTCAAATGTAGCAAGCTGAAAAGCTGGTGCATGTCAGCACAGACACAGGAATCCTGCTGCCAGTGTCACTTTCAATTCAATAGTTAACAGAACTAAAGCTCCCTGATCGACATCGCACTACACAAGTATAGGCCTGATACTTTGTTTAAATTCTAGACCTTGTGGGTTAGATGTGCTTAACAGCATTGTTTAACAGCAATAGTGTTTCCTTGGCTTAAGGAAAGAATAATGCTTGTTGCCTAGTGAGAGCAGCCTAATTTCCTAATTAAGAAAGTTCTACTGCTAGCACATTTTGGCCTACTTGTCTCAAGTTTCTTTTGGAAAGGGAAAAAAGTTAACTGTAACCTAATTGTAACATACTCAACAGAAATGCTGTAAGTCAGTTATATAATTATGGTGAATTGATACCTATTTTGCCAAAACATTTCAGTGACAGGTTAACTGTACTAGCAAACATAAATGTTTATGTTTGATACATCATGAACAGATAAACTATTTAACACCATAAAGCTGGCACAAGTCTAAAAAAAGCCATCATTAGTATAAAACCTTTGCTATAAAAATATAGTGAAACTCTTGGTGGTTTTTGTTTGGTTTTTTAAAATCTTTTAATCCCATAACACTGTCACGTTAAGTCTGGAGATGAACTTTAGGACTACAACTGCCTTCAGAATGGTCTGAGACACTTATCACAGTGTCTGCAATATATTTAAGAACCATTTTTTAAACACGTGGCAGACATAGGTCTGGTGGCTACTGCTGGTCACCCATCTTTCTGGCTTGTTACACCATTTCATTCCATTTTCCAAGTGAATTTGGAATTTGTTATTCACATCCTGAATCAACCTTCGAACAGTTCGCTAATTTTCAAGGGCATCATCCATCATTAGTTTACCTACTTACTTTGCTGGACAAAGAACATTGCTGGGTAGAAGTTAGTCATCAACTGACTACTTTGGATCCAAACACAAGTACCCAACTGCCAAGAGATAAGCTCCTTTAAGGTAAAAATATCCTAGGCCTTAGTCCACTGGGCACTGCATACACATCTTTTGCTGGTTAGAGCATCCAGTTTAAAACAAGGCTTTTTTAGCATACGGTTGTTACCAGACTGGCTGTAGAACTACAGGTTATTAAATGCTGAGAAACTTCAATGTAGGCTTGAGTGCTCTGTATCACAGTAACAGTGCCAAGGAATCTCAGCTTTGAACACAGGATTGACCTCCTAGTTTTCCCAAAGAAAAGCAGGATTATAATCCAGTCATGTAGCATTCTAGTCCCAATGAATACAGGACGCTGTATCCCTGTCCTTCATATTCCTTCCTCTAGAGCACCAGAAAGGAAGGAAATTGTTTATTGACTAAAAGCACACAAGTAAAGAAACAGATCTGGGTCACTGGCCTGGGGTTTAGTTTTTGGGGGTATTTTGTTTTTGGTTTAGGTTCTTGTGGGTTTTTAGTGGGTTTTTTTTTGTGGTGTAGTTCAGTTTTTTGTTTGCCTTTTTTTTTTTTTTTAATGCAGTATCCATGAAAATCCTACACACACAGTAGTAAGAAACTGCAGGCTTCAATCATTTCATTAACAACATTACATCTGAACTGCCAAGGTAACCAATTCAACTGACAACAGTGTATGTAAATCTTAGAAATACATATAATTTATCATAGGCTTAACTGTTCATTGGTTCAGGGAGATGCTCAAAGTTGTATGTGTGTCAACTGTATGCTTTGTGGTAGCAGCTGTACTTAAAACTTTCATTTTAGCCTATTAACAGAATACTATTTAATTTTTTATTTAAGAGAATGAAAGTAGAGCATATAATGCAGCAGGACCAAGACAACTTTCAGACCTTAGTCACTTCAGTAATACCAGTATGAATGCTAAATAATTTCAGCCCAGCAAGATCCAAATTGTAAGAAATGCTGTAGTAACCATCATCCTTACAGGAACAATATTGTAGTTAAATGTCACATTTTAAGTATTATTTAAAAGCTAAGCACTCCCTAATTATCCAACTAGACTGACTTTTGTTTCCAGATTTTCAGTAGGATATTCACTTGTTTTACAAATTACATTTTTGATGTGAGAAACCTTTTAAAAAATAATTATGCCTCCCTTACAAATTTCTCTATAAGAAGCTATGAATCTTCACCTTTGTTTCTGACAGCTTATGTAAACAGTAGCATGCAACAGGAAAACTGGATTTGCAAGCAGAGAGCTTGTCCCATTTTCAAGCTGAACCCAAGAGAATGACATCCCTCCACTTAAAAGGAAGCTGAGCAGATTACTATGCAATAGCTTTATTTACTCCAGACGGTATTCTCTTCCTTTTAAGTACTGTCTGTGTGCTGACCACACAAAGCTAGAGCTAGCAAAAAGATATTCTGTTCATACAATTTTATCAGTTTAAATGAGATTACACAATTGGGCACTGTATAATCATACTAACAAGGTGTTCTACCTGTACAAGCTGAACTGCAACTTAGCGTACACCTATAGTACGGTGGAGTACTGTCAAATACTGTTATTCTGAAAGAACACCATTAACTTTCTTCCTCAAAAGATTCCCATAACTTGTTTCTCTACCACTAGCTACTTTCAGTGGTCTTACAAAATAGAAGATCAAATGGTCCAGATTTAGGGACACATAGAGCCCTGACACGGTTGGGACTAAATATATCATCAGGGCCCAGCAGGTTTTAGGTAACCTGAAGGAAGATCAGGAAAAAAAAAAGGTGGATTTTTTTTTTCTTTCTAAGAGTAGTCTATATGACAAATATTGCTCTGAGTCTGCTTAAGTTCCCTCTGCATGGATAGATACGAAGAAGCTGTAATCACTGATTTTAATAAAAACATAGATCAGTTCCCAGAAGTCTGCTTACAAAGCCTCTTGAGAAGCCACACTGTGGCTATGGTGCATTTGCAAAAGAAAACAGACAACACAGGAAGACAAAATATGCCAGTGATGGGAGACAAAGACATGAGGTAATAAGTGATTAGAATTCAGTGAAAGAGAAGCATCTCTCAAACAAACAGCAATCTGAAGGCTCAAAATAATTCAAACCTTGATGCTGGTCAGAAAATTAATCCTGCTAGTATGCTAAGGTAGCTAAAATGACAGCATTTACAGAAAAATTTATTTGTGAAGGCCATACTTCCAGGTGATTCTGCTACCCTGCAGCAAAGCAAGTTCCCTCAAGTAATACCATGACACATTGATAACATAACCTCATAGAGACCTCATAGCAGCCTTCCAGTATCTGAAAGGGGGCTATAGGGATGCTGGGGATGGACTATTCATTAGGGACTGTAGTGACAGGACAAGGAGTAACAGGTCAAAACTTAAACAGGGGAAGTTTAGACTGGATATAAGGAAGAAGTTCTTTAATGTAAGGGCGGTGAGGCACTGGAATGGGTTACCCAGGGAAGCTGTGAATGCTCCATCCCTCGCAGTGTTCAAGGCCAGGTTGGACAGAGCCTTGGGTGACATGGTTTAGTGTGAGGTGTCCCTGCCCAAGGCAGGGGGTTGGAACTAGATGACCTTAAGGTCCTTTCCAACCTTAACTATTCTATGATTCCGTGATAAAAAGATCAGTTGTTTGCCTTGCTTTCTTTACAGAAGCATAAGTAGTTTTGTCAGGCATCTTCTGATGGTGAATTTACACTTTGCTCTATGATAATTTTCACACACTATTTGCAAATAACAGGTTGCTAAATTTCATAAGACTTCAGGAAAATCCAGTGATACATATTTAACTTTTAACCCAGTAAGAGTAATTGTCTGTAGAGGCTTTACAAATACGAGGAAAACACTTAGTGCAAGTATTATGAATAACTGGAAGTCACAAATACAACCTTTCAAGTTTCAGCCAACAGTATCAATTTTAGGTAACAAACAGCTTTAGCTTGCAAAGTAATTGAGCAAAAGCTATAGGAAAAATTCAGAAGTATTTTTAAAACCACTATTATTGCTAAAATGCTGTTGCTTCCTTTGCTTGTTTCCTTGCATTTGATCCTTGAAGCACTGTAGCAAGCTCAAATGTCACCTTTTGAGACTAGTGTTTTTTCCAGGTTAATTTTTGAACTATGGGTTAATGAGCCTTCAGTATAATCTAAACTCAGTTTTCTGGATATAGCTTTAAAAACTTCTTCCAATCCATCATTCATACAAGTTAAACTAGCATTGTAATATGAATTCTTTACCATTTAAAGAATAGAGCTTTAAAGTCTTAAAAGACATCCCTAAATTAAAAATAAATACATAAATAGAATGCTTTGGCAAGTACAAGAACTTATTAAAGGTTCAATACAGGTTTAGAGGCTGCACTGCAGCCTTTCATCCAACCCTGTCACCCCCAGTTTAGGTCTTAAGGTTTCTCAAATCCCACTTTTGAAACCGAAGTAAGAGACTAGATTACTTGATGCATTTCTGCCCAGATTTCTTCAGCTCTCAGCTCCGAGTATCTCTCAAGTTCATCTTACATTAGAGGATCTGAAAGATTACATTTATCAGCAATCCTTACTTCTCTCTGAAGGATGCTACTACTGCCAGTTCTCAACCTGCAATATTGCAATGATTAAGGAAACACCTCTTTTGCTTCCCAAGATTAGGTGAAGCAAAGTCACCCTCTCACTAGCACTTACTTTCACAGCAGGATACTACCTAATGCACTACCTAATAGCAGTCAGGATTATACCACTCTGCTACCCTTGTAACATACACGCACCATTAAAGAGAGGGTAAATACAGCTCCTGAAGTAACTTGGTCACTTTTCTCAAAGGAAGTGGTATAGATGAAGCAATTTTTGTGGGTCTTCAGAATGTAACTTCTAACTTCTTCTCAGTGCCTTGACATAGATAAGCAGACTCCACACCAACTTTGCTACTGACAATTTTTAGTTTCTTATTTTACAGAATAACAGAAAACCATGAGACTTGAGAGGAAAAACTTACCTCTAATGCCAGCGCAGTCTTGTCATAAGCACAGGGTACTCTCTTTTGGATAGCTTTGGCATAGACTGGTCCATTCTGTGTTAATGGCAGGGGATTGATCACTGCTCCAGGTGTACTGGGTACTGATGGAAGGGGACTTGCGGTTTGAGGCTGAGCATAAGCATGGGCAGGTTCTGGAATACCATAACTGTTGGAATTCCTGTTTCCATGCTTTGCATGAGAAGATCTGACTAGCTTTTCTACATAAGGAACAGGAATCATCCCAATCCGACCATCCTTGTTTCTGGCACTCCACCACTGTTCTTCTGGCTTCTCTACAATTACCAATATCTCACCCTTTTTAAATGGAAGATCCTCAGCATCATTGCCAGGAAAGTCATAAAGAGTCCGAACATACTCCACATTTTCTTCTGCAGTGGACATAGCAGGGGCAGATCCAGATCCCATTGGTGGACTTGGATACCTAAGTTTAAAAAAGGTTTGGTATAAGCAATAGCTATTGTTTTTTATTTCCAGTAACAAAGCTAAATACCAGTTTTACAGAAGGAACACCAATTAGAGGAGATTACTTATTCAGCTTTGTAACAGTATTGGCTTGGTAACACTGTGAGGCATTTCATGAGTAACTCATGCTCTCAAGTAATTACTTAAGTACCCAGTGAGCCAATAAAAATCTATCAAGGCTGCAGAAAACAGGGAGAAATAATTGAAAATCTTTATCCTTGTGTTTTGTATTGTTGTGAGGATCTTGGGCCAAAATAAAATCTATAGCTTAAGTTGTAAAAGTCATGATGCATAAAACCAAGTTAAAATTATTTAGGCGACTTGGGGTGGAAGTGCTCTTAGAGAGCTAAATAATCCTCTTCAGTTCATCACATCTACATTTTTAACGTCAGCATCTATTTCTAAAGAATTTGGTGACCCCAAATGCTAGACTTGAGGGAACACAGCAGGAAAGAGAACAAAAGTAAGAGGAAGGTTTTCTAACTCACAGTTTTCTAACTCAAATTTAGGAGTCCAATGTTGTCTTCCTAATTGGTACTACAGTATTTTTCTAACTAAATCTTTCTACTTACATGCAGAATACTGGGGACAGCTAGTGTAACTTATACTGAAAACTCCTTTCTTTAAGAAAGGAGATAGGCAGATCCTGTGCTTTTAGGTGACACTTTCTCCTTCTTTTCTGGAAGGTAGCATGGAATTAAGTTCCTTAATCATATTTTAACAATTTTAACTCTCAAAGGGTTGTTATAATACAGCAGAGAAATTATTAGTTTCAAAGTACTGATCTTTTCTGCATATTTGAAGAGCTAGTAACCTGAAAGTGGTATCTTCATAAAGAAGAGTATGAAATACTTGCAACCACTGGTAAGAATGGAGTAAGAAATGAAAAAGCTAACCATACAGAAATACTCTTTTGCCTTATTAACCATAATATTGCTTTTAATTTACTCACATCACTGTTTAATACTATGCCCATCACCTGTCCAATACAGTAATTTTGTTGTCTGTGATAATGTATAAGATTGTTCATCAAGTGAGACTATTTTCTCTGCAACTTTCATCATAGATTATACATATTTTATTCAAAACAGCTGTCAAATCTTAACATATATAGGCCATTGTAGATACTTATTATTTAAGCTACAATAGCAAAGATACATTCCATTAGCCTACTTCAATTCTCTTCTGCTATTTGCAAAATAAGACGGAAATCAAATCGCTGTGTGTTTTGCAAGATATGCCCTAAGCCCTAAACAAAAATATATGCTTCTTTCAAACACCCTGTTGCAGCCAAAGCCAGAAGGAACCCTTCAGAGAGCAGTCACTCTGTAAGTGAGCTCAAGAACATCTGCAATGATGGTCAGAGCTTGCTATTGACACAAAACAAATAGAAAGCTTAAACCAGTTGGTTTTCAACTGTTTACAAGTTTAAAATGTCATCTCTGAGAGCCAAACATGTTGCATGGCTATACACAACAAACTACTTAAACCTACCATGAAAATCACTCTTCATACTGCACTTTATGAAATTAAAAAGAATCAATCGCATTCAAAAGCATAAAGCACCTGAGCACGATGTTACCCAAAAATACTAGAGAAATAAGAATTGGCAATAAAAGCTCTGAAGCACATACCTGGCCACCCTTATTCTAAATCTAGTCCACTAGCTAAAAATAAATAAAACAAGAAATGCTATCTGTCATCCTCCCTCCTGCAACAGGAAGTCTCCTTCAAACAAAATTGCAAACCATCAACCATGTCATTGATTTTTCCAAAAGAATTGAGAACAAAAATCATGCTAAGGAAAACCACTAGGTCAATCCCATTTCTTGCTTTACAATAAAGCTCGTCAGCTCACAGCAGGCGAGGTCCCATCTGTCTTTGTATGCTGAGAGAACAATATGCAATCAAA
The DNA here is from genome assembly GCA_009867235.2 of Psittacus erithacus. Classification (NCBI taxonomy): domain Eukaryota; kingdom Metazoa; phylum Chordata; class Aves; order Psittaciformes; family Psittacidae; genus Psittacus; species Psittacus erithacus. The sequence goes on along the minus strand of WYDI02025177.1, from coordinate 133,648 downwards.
ACCCTGAAAATAAGGTGGTACTAAAATGTTCACAAAATGTTTCACACCAGACTCCCAACAAATACCAACTGAGCAAGCGGAATCAGCAAAGCTTAAGTATTTTGAGAAAGTCAAGTCAGTCATTGCCATAAATGATTAAGAACAAGTTTTTAGATCCAGAAAGGCACAACATCCAGGTAAAGGAAAACCAAGATAAGCATAAAGATTGCTTTAGTGTAGACTCTTTTCCTCCCAACTATCCACAAGTTTAAGCTTGCACATAACACTGGGCAGCTCCATTTAAGCATTCCTGCAATTGTGAAAATGATTACATTTTTCCCTTCACCCTACCCATCTCTCTAGCCACAGCACAGTCACTACATAGAAAACTTCTCAGCAACTTTAAGCGTTCTTGATGCTAGTGCTAGTGCTTTTTGTCACATCACCTCACACCTTTACAGAAGATTGTCTTTTGACCACTTGACAAGCTACTGACTGTCATTATGAACTGGCCTATGCCAAAGTTAAATCATGCCTATAAGCCTCAAAGTTACTCTTCCCCCCTAAAACCTGCTAATCCACAAGCCACTTATATTATAAAATGCAGAATTTAGAAGCAGACCAATCTGAATTGCCTTGTCTAATGCACTGCTGCTTTTCAGGTTTTTATTTCACTTAATTCTATCCAGGAAGCCCAAAAACTCTGAAATAAGATACTGCGAAAGGCTTTATTAATTAAAATCAAAGAATATGTTCTAGAGTTCTTGATAAGCAGTTTACTGATGCAAATTGCAGGTATGTCCCATGTGGGAACAAGACAAAGAATGAGATCATAGCCAAGTCACATTTTCCCATCCTCCTACAATAACATTTCTCAATGTAATGCACAGAGTGAGTATGCAGATAATAGATGAACACTGCTGTAACCAAACTATGAGAAATAACAGTTTACATTTTTTGGGGGTGGAAATGCCACTCCAAGTTTGAGAAATTCTGTCCTAGAATATATTAATGCTGACTTAACAGCGTAAAGCACTCTAATCACATAAAGGCCTGTTATATTGTAACCAGTGTGAATGCAGGGACAGCCAGCAACTTAAGCTCAGAGGCTGTACTTCAATCACTGAGACTTGTGAACCAGCTTCTCAGCCATCACAGGCACAGGACAATACCAGAAGAAAGGGTTGACACAATACATGACCACACCCTCTTGAAAGGCAATTACAGCCAGTGGTAGAGATGGATGCACAAGGTACCTTTCCATATGCCTACACGCATGGTAAGTGTATTATATGTATATAATGCCAGTGCATTATATGGATGATGTGCCTGAAACAGCAATGTATAATGGTCACCAAGATCCAGAATGCTAAGGACCATTTAGAAACAGCTTCAAACAAGGGCCATGAACAAATGGCTTCCTCGGTATATACAGCATGGCCCTACATTCACTGCTATATGATGCTGGGGTTATTAGGCTGGACTAAGACAGCCCCCTCCTTGTGTCCCCTCGGTGAAGATGGCAGAGGGCGGGGCGAAGGGGAGATGGCACTCACCTGGGCGCAGGCTCGATGAGGGTGGTGGTGTCCAGGTAGTGGATCTTGTAGAACTCCAGCAGGGCGGGCAGGTGCTCAAACTCCTGGTCGCCGATCTTAAAGCGGCGGTTAGGCAAGGAGTTAATGATGTAGTGGGAAACCCGGGAGTTCTCGGACACCGAGAGCACATAGTCCCCCGGGCAGGTGGACGAGTCCCGCACTAGGAACATGCCGTGCCGCTGCCCTTGCAACCGCGTCTGCGCCTCCGCCCGAGACACCGGGCCCACGTACCAGCTGGAGCGGTCCGACGAATCGAAACGAGCGGCAGAGGACATGGCTCCGGGTGGGGAAGGGGAAAGGACGGGGGGAAGAAATGTGAAGAGCCCGAAGGCCCAAGCGGAGGAAGAGACCCGGAGAAGGGAAGGCCTGGACAAGGAGGCCTGAAAGGCAGAGCGGGCTGGGGACTAGGAGGAAGTGGCTAGTGCCTAGCCCAGAAGTTAGGAAGCCCAAGGAAAGGGGGATAAGAGAGAAGGAAGCCCCGTGCTTCTGGCGGCGAAGGACCGAGGAGCGGCTGGGGTGGGGCTGGCCAGACGCGGCGGTCAGGGCCCCCGAGTCTCCCTCAGCGGCGGGGTGTGCAGGGCATCCTTCCCGCCTCTCTCGCAGGCCTGCGGCGGGCCCGGCTGGGCGGGTGGCGAAGATCAGCGGCGGCTGACAAGGACAGGCGGCCCGAGAAGGTGGCGAGAGCAGCCTGCGGCAGTGCCTCAGCGCCAGAGCCGGGCCGGACCGCCGCGCTCCCGGTTTCTTCTCTCGGCTCGCTCCCCTCTCCGAGCCGAGCACCAAAATGGCGGCGGCGCCGGGCGGCTGGAGCGCTCCGCAGACACCGCCCCGCGCAGGCGCGCTGCGGATCCCGCTGCTGGGAGGGGGAAACGGCGCGGGGGGAGGGACCGCCTGAGGGAGAAGCGGGGCCGCGCTGGGGGAGGCGGCTGCGCCTGGGGTGGCTCCGCGGCTCGGTGCCGCGGCCGGAGGGCAGGGGTGGATGAAGGATGGATGGATGGCTTTGCTTTCGCTGACCCTCCGGGCCGCAGTCATTCAAACTCCCCCGGCGCGCAGGGGCAGCGCCAGCTGGCGGGTGGATGAACGCGCACGGCCGCGGCGGCGTCAGTGAAGACCCCCTCGCCTTGTGCAGCCCCTCAGGGAGCAGGGCCGGCCCCCGCACTCCGGGAGTCCCCGGTGTCCTGGGTCGGACCGCCCTCCTCTCCGCGATTAGAGCAGTGGGATGCCCCGCAGGAGGCACCCTGACCGCAGGCAAGAGATCACCTTCCCCGAGGTTTTGTTGGGTTTATTAGTTGCTTATTATTTTTTTTTTTAAGGAACAAATTGGACCACTGTGATAATCTCTGTTCTCGACATAACTTCCTACATGCCGTAACAGAGAGTTTCCTGGCTTTTGGTAGCCTTGTTCCCAGATAAGGGTGTCAAGGCGAGCCCTGTCTGTCTCGGGGCGCAGGCGGGAGGGAAGATGGCTTGGCCGGAGCTGAAGAGGAAGGAAACCCTGGAGAGAAGTCAGTCGGCCTGGCGGGCAGCGGCTGGGCGAGCGCTCGGCACGTGGTGCAGCAGGGGCTGTTTGAATTTTAGAGGGATGCGCAGTGACCTCAGACAAGCAGCGGGAGCCTTTGTGTGGTTGGGCTTGAGTTTGGGGGGGCTGGCGGTAGCCAGCTGCAGTAGGCACGGGCACAACAAAATAGCTGCCAATTCCCCGAACAGGCTGGAAGCCTTTGGATAAACGTGGGTTTAGCTCAGCCTCATGACTTTAATTTGTGCTTTTGGTTTTGTTTTTTCACTTTGCTTTGGGGCTGGCAATGTGAAATGAACCAGCGCTTGAAAGCAAAAAAACATTTAAAATGGAGACATAGATTTAAGATTACTGTCTTGAAGTGCCCGACTGGACTGTTGTGCAGTCTTATTCCAGCTTTCCCGTCTGTCTTTCATGCACTGCCTTTTCCAAAAGCTCAATCACAACACGTTTTTTCCATGTTGTTCTTATTGCACTGGTGACGAGTACCAACTGAGGTATTTGGACTGGAACGTATGGGCTCTGTCTCTGTAGACATTTAGCAGAGTTCAATCCAAAATGGAAGATTCATAAGTGTCCTTGTTATGTTTTAGACAAAATCATCTTAGGTAGGCTCATAACATCACTGACATGAAAGGATCTTAAAGTTGGCCCTGAATACATGTACAGGTATCACTTTACCAGCTGCTGAAATACAGCCATCTCCTGGGTGGAAAACAACGGCTGTTTAGTAATGCATAGCGAGACTGGCAAAAGTCACTCAGAGGTGAATAATACTAGCTGAGGACTCACATCCATGTGAAAACGTTTTGTGCATTGCAAGGGAGGCTTACTTAGTAGCTATGCCTTTGATCCATTCCTACTGGTTGAGATGCTTGTATCTGCCACTGAGAGTTTTAAACGCACATAGATAGGCTACAATAGATTACCAAGGTTATTATATTTTCTTCTGTCACTTGTACAGGTTTGGATTGTTTTCTGTTTGGCCATGGCCAAAATACAGATTAAAAGATGCTACTTGGACTTGCAATAAAGTGCTAAAAAATGTTTAAAAATAATTACAAAAGCCACAAGTTAGCAGCAGTTAGTAACACATAGCATATAAGAAGGAAATAAAAGTTCCTATTGCTGCATTTGATTGAATTAAAATTTTGTTGCCTCCATTTTGTATGCATAATGCTAAAACCTCAAGAAAGTTGAAGCATGTCAGGAATAAACAGCATTTCATTATAAACCAGATTTTGTGCAGTACTACATGGAGCTGGACTGATGCTGGATAACCAGCACATCCACTTTCTTATCCAGAATGGATTTTAAGGCACAGAGAGGTTTTCGGTTTGGAAGGAGCTGCCATAATTAGCTGTTCTGAACTTGTATTTACACAGGCTGTGTGCATCTCTCAGTAATTCCCTCCTCAGTTTCAATAACTGTGGTTGAACTAGGCCAGATCTTCTAAGTAAAAGATCCCATATTCTACTTGGATTATGAGGAAAAAGTTACTTGTTCAAGATCATTAATGTTATCTGATAAGACTATCTTCAACTTCCTAGACTACAGTCATCTCGGGTGCATTACATCCCTACAACTGCATTTGGTTTAGGAAGAATGGATAAATGTATGACACCACATAATCTTTTTATGACATATAAATATATATTTCTGCTCTTTGTCATACCTGTTGGCAGCTTCCACCCTCAGAGCATGACCAAATAGTTGTGTCACAGCTGAGGAGGTGGGGAGCTTTTAAAATGCATCAGCTGCCAATGAAATGAAAACTCCCTTGGCAGAATATTCCCTTGAGAAGGTGCCGTCCGTCTTTTGCTGTGCCCAGCTGCTCCTTCCTTTCACCAGAAGCTTCTGACCCCATCAGCTGGGCCAAATGCCAAATAAATTGTACATGTGGCTGGCCTCTAAGTAAGAAGTACATTTCTGTCAAGGGTACAAAAAGAGAGTCCTTACTTCTTTCAAATCAAGTATGGTGTATGCTTCCAATGCAAAATTAACAACCCTAATTTAAACCATGAGGAAATGGGAAAGGATATGTTGGATTTGGAGGTAGACATCTGGAGAAGAAATACAATAGTGGAAGCATTTATGAAAGAAAAACTGAAGCAATGACAATCACTTCTCCAAATGTGGAAGCCTGAAAATACTTCAGGATGCAAGTCCACTAATTACACATCTAACAAATATGCTTATACAGCTTTACCTCTGTGCTGGCAGGAAATAGGAAAATACATCGTCAAGAAACCTGGACTTCCTAAACTATCAGCAATGTAAGTGCTGGTATTTTGATCACTTAGTTCTGGAAGAGGTGTTTGGCTATTCTCTTACAGACCAGAAATAACTTAAAGCTTTTTTAGTTCATTGTCCATATGTCTTTAATATCTTGTGCTATACTGTCTCTGAGGACTTCCTGTAAAGCGAATGCTTTTCACTGTAGGATACAAGACTGCCATATTCAGGAGATCAGAGAATTTATAAATAAAATAATATGGTATCAGCCTAAAATCCGTAAGAGTATCTGTTTTGCTTGACATAATGCAAAGTTTAAGTGGGCTCTTGAAGGCTGAGTTCCTGAAGCATCATTCTTGATAGGAAAACCAATCAATACAAGTTTCAGCTCTGTATCAATCTGTAATCTCTCCTGCAATTTCTTTATATAGATAACTGAAGTAAACAAGAATGATGTGCTTTATATCTGCCGAGTTGGATAAAATTTCCAAACTTAAAGCACAGCAATTTTATTATTGTTTAGCCTATGTATTAGTTTGAAGAGGTACATGGTAGACTAAAATGAGCTACTGCTAAATAATTGGGATGGTTTGAGCTAAGCTAAAGTCTGTGGGGTTTTTACCTGAACAAAATACATGCAAGTAAGATAGTTCATACCGTAACTTTCAGCAGTCTCATTACGCTCAGATGGAAAGAATTTTTTTTGGGTTAAAGCAAGAGAAGTTTTGTTTTTATCAAATCAAAATATGTAATACCTGTCCTTAGGTTTAGTTCATGTCACTTCAGGGATATTATACCTGTAGCTAGAAAATCCACCAAAACCAAAACCAGCAAAACCCAGAAAGAAATAATGCATTACTCCTCTCTAAGGTAGATAATCCACTTTAAGGAAAAGTAATTTCCTTGTAACTGCATTCTAAGCCTTATATTGATTTGCTTTGTACAGCATCCAACTGCAACACTTAGTAAATAATGCGATCACAAAATTGCATATACTGGTAACTGGAAAATCACCTGACTAAAAACAGTATTCAAACACAGGAGTGATAGGGTAGAAGCTTGGGATAAAAATCCAACCAAACATGAGTTTTCTCAAGATTTTTCTTTAGCCTAATAATTACTCATGAATGTCTTACATTATCCTATGTAATCTAAGAATGAGCCTGCTTGGTTATTTCTGATAGTAAGTAATACCTTCTATATATTGGTAGTATATATAGGAAAAGGAAAAGAAGCCAGGCAAAGATGATTACTTTATTATCATGAAAGGGGCTCAATAATATTTTCACTTGTATAACATATAGAGTATCACTGGTTTGTTGAGTTAGTGCTAGTTAAAACTGAAACTGCACTGCAAGCATCAGACTTGAGTTAGATGTCTGGGTTTAGTTACAACAGCTGGGTCTGGAGTATGACCCCGAGCACTACAAGTCTTGAATCACTTGTTGTTTGCAGACGAAACAAATTGCCACTGCAACACTTGCAGTCTCGAAGGAGTGGTTCTAGTGATGTTCAGGTCAGAGAAATCTGTCCTTCTATCTGAGGGCTACAGGAAATTTGCACAGATTACAAATAACTCTGTTTGCAGTCTCCAGTCCTGCAGTGTAGTAAAGTCTGTATTTCCAGACTCCATGTGCAGTTCAGGGTTCATTACCAAAAAAGATTTTCTGAAGCAGCTTATCATCAGGGCTTCCTATAGTTACCAGCTCTGCGTTTTATTTGCTAACTGGCAACGGTTCAGAGGTTGAGATGAAAACTGACAGTGCTGGAGAAAAAGATCTGACAAATGCCCCTCTTTTAACAAGCTGCTGAGCTTACTGAAAGAGGTGTACAAATACTCTTGAATCTTTTCCAGAAGCCCAGTCTACTAATGTACAGTGATCTGGGTCCATTTTGAAATCATCTTTGTTTCCCTAAACAAAATATCCCCAAGTAATGGTGATATCTTCAATTTCTCTGAAGTAGCAGGTAAATGTGCAATATTTGTCATGATGTAATGATACTTCACTAGTTCCATATCATTCTGATTGTCACTGGTTTTGCCTTTCTTCTGCAACCTCATCGTTGCTACAAGATTTAAAAGCTTCTGGTAGTTTGTCACAATTTTCTGGTGGCATGGGTTACTTATCGCCTCTCTGAGAGTGAGGATCCTGTACTATTCAGGTATCACACTGGTTCAGCCTTTAAATCAGCTTCTAAACTAATGGTAAGCAAGATGATAGTCAGAAGCCCATTATTTTAAGGCCTCATGAAGGAAAGATTAACATGCCTTATCTTTCTGAGCTGAAGTAATTCTATATTATGTTCCTGGCATTAGTTCAGCTACTGCAGGGTCCTGGACCAGTGTAATCTTCAGTACCTCTAGTTATCTCACTACTTTTTTTTTCTTCTACTGTGGCAAACCAATCTCTACTCTCTTCTAAAGCATACACTAAAACGGTGAAAAAAAATTGCCATCGCCTAGGCTGGTGTAACTTCACTGATTCTAATGTAGTACTACATGTACCCTAACCTTTCAGCCTCCACATCACAGTTAATAAAACTGAGACAGTAGTTAAAAAAGTTCTGACAAGGATTTATTAATTTATGCTTGTGAACAAATGACAGTTGAGACTGCCATAATTTGTACAGAGAGTGTTCCACTGTGCTGACAGAACTTGCAGTATAGAAGTTCAGGAGTGGGTGTCAGTTCACAGACTTCAACCCAGTTACAAAGATGGCAGCATGCCCAGATGAGATGAAGGTTCAGACTTTCTTGCTACTGTTCCCGTTTCTGTATGTTCAGTCTTGCTGAAAAACCAATCAAGCTGTCTGACACCCGGCACAGGAGGGAGACGCCAAGTGTTACCTTCCTGTGTTAAGATGGTTAGGAAGTTTTATTACTGAAAAGAATAGGGAAAAAAACACCCCAACTCTCAAAAAACTATTTCAAGTTAAAAGCTGGAAGGAAAGAAGCTAGTCAAGCCGAGCCTTCTGTGCCTTTTTTATTGTCCATGCTGAAGACTGAGAAAAGTATCCTTCAAAGCAAAAGAACCTCTGTCTTTTAACTGGGAAAACGGCAGTTCTGTGGTTCCTTTAAAAATGTTGCTTTCTAGCAGGTGGGCAGGTACTGAATGTAAGCGGCATTTTGTGCAGAACACTTGCAGATGGGCAGATATTGACTGTGAATGGCATTTGTGCAGAACACATATTTTCCAAACCTTTAAATACTGATTCATGTATATAAGAAAGACATATAAAATCTCTTAAGTATTTTCTTCAAGCCTTAGTTTCCTCATTCACTGGCAAAAAAATAAATATTAAAGTTTTCTAATCTTCACTTGAATTATCAAATTCCTCCCAGTCTGATACGCTCATAACTTCTGATGGAAAGTCAAGGTGATACTTCACGCGGTCTGCATGCCATTCTGAGAACCATTTCTCTGTTTCCATTAAAACAGCCCTTGGCAAAGTGAGGACACAGGCAGCCATCCCAGAAATATCATCCTCCAACTGGGGTCCTTCCTCCCAGCAGTCTCTCTCTGCATCATAAATGTGGACATAGTCCATGCGGATTCCTCTGTTGTGGGATCTGCCTCCCAAGACATAGATCCTGTTGTCTAAGACTGCAATACCTGGCTCTCCATGTCCTGCAGGAAGTGGACATACATTTGTCCACTGATCAGTGCTTGGCCTATAGCAGGCAACCTGTAAGAAAACCCAGAGAGATTAGCCAAAATTGGACTTGTATCTTAGTGACAGAGGCTGGCCATATGGCAAGCTATTTAGGAAGCCATGCAGTAACATCGGTCTTTTGACGGTGTTGATAATGGAGAGAGCCTATCACTATGTAGTAGAAGTACAGTACTCAGCAGAAAACTGTGCATAGTTGCATAGAGCTTTGAATCACAAATTCTGACCCTGCAACTGGAATGAAAGCTGTATGTTATTCAAAAACTGTATACAAAAGTGAAAGAGATGGGGACACATGCTAATACAAGCTTAGACATAATGTACCTGTTTGCATTAGGAACATACAAATATGACAAACCTGCTAAGCTGTCTCTGCAATACATTTTGGAAAGTTTTAGGTTTCATTGCGTAATTCTTGGCTAACTGCTTTTATTTGTAAGCACCTTTTTATCATTCAGATATGCTTTTCAGGTAGATGTATTTCTGTCATCTTCATTGGCTTTGTTCTTACAGTTAATTTTTGTGTTTTCTTTATGTCTCTAGCAATTCTAGAAGCTGGAATAAGACTCAAGAATTCTCCTCAGCCATCACTTATCATCAGGTACTGTACATTTGATTGCAACATATCCTTAACAACTCCGTTCTGCAATTACATATTGGTAATTCAAAGGTCCTCGACTTAGGAAAAAAAACGTGAGAAAATAATGTAAAGTAAATTTAGTTGATGTGCTGCTTATTGGGTATGTGCACATCACTGAATGTTATCCATCAAAGATGTTTTAAAATTGATAAGAATATCAAGTGCTACAGCTTCAATGATTTGTGGGATAGACAGTGCATTCAAGACAGACAGCAGTAAATAAATCACTGCAAGTTCTGCAGTTGAGTGGGGTGAGCTGGTGCAGTAGCTGTTGCTGGGCAGACAGTTACTTAGAGAAAAACATTACATCAGAGTGCAATCATCCACAGGAAAGAGCTTCTTCCAGGAAAGGCACAGGTATGACATGCTCCTACCTGGTGAACATCTCTTCTGTAGCCAGAATCATTGTTGCTTCCTCCAATTACATAGAGCTTTCCTAAGAGTGCAGCCATCCCATGCCAAGCACGTCTCACTGGACCATCTGCTAAAACGTCCCAGCGATCAATCTTTGGGTCATAACATTGCAGCTCCTTCAAATAGTCTTCTCCTCTCCTCCCACAAGTAATATACATCTTTCCATCCAGTGCTGCTCCAGCATGTGCATATACCTGTATCACCACATGGGAAAGCAAGAGGTTGAGCTCTGGTTTTATGTATTTCTCCCAGTTTCAAAGTACAGAGTAGACATTAAGGGAGTAACATTTTTTATGAGTTATGCAGATATCAACATCTGGAAGGAATTTTTATAGAAAAACCCTTTCTAGGTGATTATGCTGTCAGTGTAAATTTCTGAATGAAATACACTAGAACGTCTAAAGCTTCCAGAACTGCAGTAGGGTCTCATTTTTATTACTCCTTGATTACAAGATCAGTCATACTATTACTTTTCTCCATAGTCCACTTGGAAACCTTTTTGTGGAGATTCTTCTTACACAAGCAGCGTTATCAGGAATGCAAGATACCCTACTCAGCAGCACTCAATTGGATCTTAAGGCTTTTTATATTCTCAGCACTGATGCATAATTTCTTGAAAGATTACTCAGGATTTTAGTTTTCTTCCCTAACCAAGGTTCATCAAGCAGTTATTTTTTGTTTGGTTATTTGCCATATTCATCTTTGCAACACTTTTAACATGGAAATGGAAATTTTTGCCTTTTTTAGCATTATTAAAACTCAGAACAAACTCTTGCACTCATAACCCCAATTCCCATGTCACTACACCATTTCCTGGTTTCTGGGGTCATGACTGCTATTTTGGCAATAGCTGTTCTTGAAGAATAAAGGGTACTGATGACAAAAGAGACCTATTCACTCATGTATACCAAATGAGTAATCTGAAATTATGTTTATCTGGCTTAGATGTGATTCTGCACCACATAAGCTATTGTCATCAGAACTTGTTACCCAATCTCAGTTTTGTGTCCAGGAACTAAGTTGTCTGTAGAAACAGGTCCACTTTTTTACTGGGCAGTATCTTCTCTGATCAGGAGTAAAGCATATTGTCAGGACTGTGATCAGAAGCTTGTATTACTGTGTCTCATAATTTACCTGCCTAGGAGGAATGGGAACTTCCTGTTCCCAGAGGCTATGTGTTCGATTTTAAATAGTTTTAAGTATTGACACAATGAAGGTGCAGGGGAAAACAAGAAAACAGGGGGGAAAAAAAAAAGGCATTTAGCCTCAAAATATTATTTACATAAATTATTATTCTCCTTTCTTGATATTCATTTATCCCGTATACAAAGGCTACTGTTTCCCATCTGAGTATCAGCAGATTTAAAGCTACACATGAGAAAAGCATCTAAAAAGATTAAATCAGGAACTGGAGAACTGTAGTAGTGTGTGCGGCTAATGCACTACTTACCTCCTTCTTCAGAGGTGTCACATATTCCCAAGTGTTGCTTTTAGGGTCATACCTCTCCACTTCCCTCAGGTCTTCATGGTAATCTCTGCCTGCGACAGCATAGATATAGTTGTCCACAACACAGACACTGAGGTCAGCATGCTCTTGCTGTAGGGACTGGATCTGGAACCATTTGTTGTGTCGAGGGTCATACCTTGTAAAAGAATGGGATCAAAGAAAGTTATTCATACAGCCACAGAATCATTGCTGGAATACCAGACAGCACCACAGATGTGGGTTACTGTACTGTCTTTGGCTGAAATTGGGCTCAGCTGTAAGTGGAGTGAAATTTGGCCTTGTCAGCATTTTATTATTAGCAAAGTTGTTTTAGAAGATGTATTTTAGCTGACATAATCATGCTATAAAAGCCTAGGGTTTCCATTATCTATGCACTGCTGTCAGTAAAACTAGTAAACATGATGACAGTATAAAGACAAAAGGGTTTTTATCTGGTTTTTGATGTAATGAGCATGAAGGTCTAAACCTGATCCTCCTGCTCCTTTTCCTGGCACAAAAGAATATAAGAGGACCCTGGAATGCCACTATTGTGCACACAAATTATTGAAAATCAACCAGTAATAGTATTTTCTTTAAAAATCCTTTTTGGTAACTAAATCCCTTTGTATTGGGACCAAAACTAGACACAAAGTACTTTTAGAAAATCCTAGCTCAAGAGCATTTAGACAATCTAGGATTCTAGCTTCATTACTGTTTTCAGCACCTTTAATACTTCCCCCCTCCAACGACACAGAAAGTAGAACATGTAATACTCTTGAATGAGTACTGTTTCTACCCTGTCAGGCTTGGCTTTGTCTCATAAGCTCTGCTGGAAGCTTCCTATTACTATGAGGCTCACTTCTTTATTTCTTGTGTTTTCCTTCAGTGAGGCCCCTGCTCAGTTCCTAATCTTTCATCTAGCAAGCATATAGACCATGCTGTCTTACTGACTCTGAGATGGGCAACAGGGTAGTAACAAAAATAATAGGAGGATTATCCTCATCTTACCTCCAACACCTTGACTCTGCTCGAAAGCCACTTACATTGTTGTCTCCACCAATTAAATATACAAAATTATTGAGAACAGCAATCCCTTGGTTCGACATTCTGGGAGCTAGCGCAGCTGTAAAGTGCCTCCACTCTCCCAACAAGGGGTTCAGATACTTGGCTTGATCACTGAGGACAATGGATGGAGTAGAATGCATCCCTCCAAATCCTACTACACACTGGAACTCTGATCTCAGCTGTGTCTGGGAGCTCTGAAGCATTGGTTGAAGACATTCATTCTTGTGGTACATTAACGCGTCTGCGACTGTATCTTTTAATGGACATGGACTTAATTTGTCATGAAGCCTTTGCAGGATCTGAGGTTCCATCAGAGGAAAACGAACTGTCTCAAGTAGTTTAAGGGGCTCCATCAGGGAGACCTGATCTGTCTCCAGTTGCTCTGGCGAATAATGATAAAAAAGTGCCCCATCATAAACTTCAAATTCATAGTTAACCTCCAAACGATTGCTGCTGAGAAGGGAATAGACCTTCTGCAAAGGTAGCTGTCTGTACACTTGTGTCCTTGAGAAAGATGCAAAGTTCTTCAAAATGTAGGAGTCCAGCTGATCACCCAAATGTTTCAAGTCATAATGGTCAGCTAGTCTGTATACATCAAGTATGTTCTCTTCGTCTACCCAGGACATGAGAAAATCACAGCAGAACTTAATGACTTCTGGAATCTGCAAGAGACAGATACTTTTCATTTCAGACACTTCTTACCTCACACTCGATAGACAGGTGATAGAAGCTGGGATGACTGACTGTAAGAAAGTTGTCCACAAGACGACTGCTCTCCTCAGAGTCTGATCACCATGGTCACTTGCTCTCAATTCACCTTTCTCCAGAGCAAAAGAACTCAACATGGGTAGGTAGACGAATACAATATAGATCTTCTAGCCACCCTATACTGCAAATCTACGAGTTTGGCTTCATGTGCAGCAGCAATGTGTTTTCCAAGAAGACACATAGGACACTTGACAGCCTGGTTTGTAAATATGGCACCAAGCTGTAGCTGCCTGGGAGGATGTGTTGAAAGCCAGGTTTATAGTCACTTTGAAATTGTTCTTTCAGAGCACTATAGATAGACATACTGTATCAAAGACTGTATCTGTAACAAATATATGCGCATCAGTTGAGCACAGGAAGCCATTTGAAAGGAAAATTAATATCTTATGAATACAATTTGAGGTTGCATCTGGCAGGAGTGACTGGTGGTAAACAAAGAACTAACCGCTGTCCAAGAGCCCCTCTCCTACAGAGTGGTGCCAAGTCTGTAGAAACCAACCAAAGCAAGCACTGAGAAAGTTTAAGGTTTAGTACCAAAGCCTTGTGCAGCAGTTGGCTGCAGGGGAAATTAGGGAAAAAACCTCATCTTAAAGGCGCACTGAATTCTGCACTTAGTGCAGAAACTATAGTGACAGGATTTCCTGTAGTGGTGGGGTCAGGGGAGGTTATGTGCCTGTCCACTAAATCTGGGGAAGGTCTTGAGCAGCATGGCAGTTTCAGAGCAGCAAGCCCTGTCCTTTACCACAGGCCAGAAGTATTCTATTTCATAAGCAGATCAGTGGAAGTGAGTGCTATATAAAATAGTCCTCTAGATGAAATGGTAAATGCTTATCAGTAATAAAACCATTGACACAAATTAGATGTGCAACTACTCATTAATTGTTCCTACCCTTCCATAGTTCCAGTGGAAACAGCATCTCAAAGAAATTCTCATCAGACCCATTCTTCACCTCCTAACCCTCCATTTAACCAGATACCCAGGTTTTCTGTTTCTTTTATTGTTGCTTTTGTTTTTTGCTTCTTTTTTGTTATATCTCCCAGCACCTCACCTGAAGCTGACAGGCTGCAGCTAAAGTTTCCTGTACACTGTTCACACTGAGTTCCAGCTCAGAAGTGTAAATGAAGTTCAAGATTTTGCACATCGCATTGTAGGAGATGCCATGAATATGAACTTCTTCTTGTTCCATCTCTCTTAGTCCTCCTGCAAACATTCCTCTGTAAAAAAGACAATGGCAAATGCTATGGCAGATTTGCATTGAAGCTATTTTCAGTTTGCTCATCTTATGTTGCCCTGGGAACATAAAAAGCATTCCAAAAGATAAAAGCCTAGCCAGACACTTTTATGGGATTACCTCTTCTCTAAGCCAGTGATACAAAGAGTACAGGCCTTTGAGACCTAAGAAAGTAATACTCTTCATTCTGCAGGAAAACAGTTAAGGGCCATCTGAAAGGTAAGAGTCACAGCTGAAGATTTAAATACAGGATAGTCAATGGGCAGAGGCAGATACTCTGGGTGTTGGAGAAAAAACAGAGGAACTTGGACTGTAGGAATTTTTATTATGCTAGAGCGGTTCTTCCTCCAGTTAAAAGTTTGTCTGGCTTCTGTTGGGATTTATTTGTTTGCTGTCTGAAAATAAAGTCACTTCAAGAAACTGCCAGTCAAATTGACAAGGGGAGTGCCTGGTTTAATGGACAGTGAGTCACACTATAGGCATGTAACAGAGTGACCCACTTCCAGTGACTTTTTGTGTATTATGCAATGATCACAATGTGCAAAGTCTTACAGTACTAAGGATATATTAAAAGCCACCCAGAGTGCATTTATGCAGAAGACCTCTGTTCATATCTGTTCTTTTTATACCTCAAAGTACCATAGGCAGTGAATTTAGTGGAGGTAAGCTCAGCATGCAGGAACGAGAGCTTTATGTCTGTAGAGAAATAACATAGAGATGAGTAAGGCCACATTTAGTATCTTGAAATATATTCAGCTCCATCTTATGAGCCCAATTTTACATCCAGAAACAGCACGCCAAGATAGAAGATTTGGATGCTGCAGGTTTGAGTAACATTCAAACACATGCTTGTTACTGCCATACTGAAGTGTACCTGAAATAGTCACAGGATGCAGCTAGAAGTATGCGGTGAGCCTCAATAGGTTTCTCTTCCACTACCAGAACTACATCGAAGAGGATGCTGCTGTCTCGGAGAGATACCAAGCCACTTAGCAAGGCCTGAGAGTGCTCTGCACTGCGGTATGTGTTGCTGGTGCGCTGCTGAAGGGAGGGTGTGAGTTGAGCTTTGTGTGTCTGAGACAGCTCCTGATCCTCCGCCATCCCAGGCAGAAATGCTCAGCCACCAGCTGTAGCAGAATGAAATCTGTGAGACAACAGAATCAGCAAAGGTTTGTGCTTTTTGCTTTACAAATGGTCCTCTGATCCCCGCCTGTCACAGAAAATAAATCAGTCCAACTCTTCAGCCAGTTCTACCCTGAAGAAATGATTCTGAATGATGACAGGCAGGTGTATATCAGCACACCAAAGTGGCAGAATGTGGTTTTTCAAACAAGTATTCTGACTCTTGGGTTTTAGTCCAAGAGTTACAGTTTGTAGCATGTGGGGATATTTTTTTTCTTAGCAAGAGTTTCACTTCCCAACCCATGATCAGAACTCTTTTTTCTTTTGCATTTCTGCATCATTTGTAACAAAGAATGGACATAATTTTGCCAAATTCTACATTGTCTAATATCCTCAGGTAACTTTGCTGCAATATCAACTGCACCTTCCATCTTTCTCTTGATATTTTACCACAGAATCTGAAAGCTGTCCTCTCTCCCTATCTTTGCTTTTTCATTTTCCTTAGCTGTGCACGTTTCCAACTGTCATTCTATAACATACTGTATGAAACTCTAGACCTGACAGTGATTTTCTTTATTGTGACAACTTCAAGCTAGCATGCACAACTGTTTTCCTCTTCACCATGGTTCCCTGCTGGAATTTCCTCCAGTGTAGGTACCACCAAGGGCTATCCTGTACCTTTTTCTAGGGCTGCCACTGACACCGGAGGAAGGTCCCCAATGGCACATGGGGAAACACCTGAAAAAGCTATCTGGAAGTGACTTGCATTTTATGTCTGTGGTTAAGCTCTCAAAATCTCATGAGTCCTCTTCTACCATCCTGTAATCTACCCTTTCCATTGTCTTTGAAGAATGTCAGAAGTTGTAGCAGTTAGAGCTCACAGACTCTATCCAGTTGTCAGAGCACATTAGGGAAAAAAAAGCCCACCCCAAACCCAAACCACATTAGCAAAAGGAAATAACTTAGCTGATATGGCTACTTAAGGCAGTTATAACAGCCTCTCCTCCAACAGCCTGGGAAATAGCTTAGTGGCACAAGCGACAGTCACAAGAGGTAATCAGCAGTCAGGGAAGCAAAAGCAGAACAAACCCATCAAATCCAAACAAACAAGGAAGAAATGGAACCATTGTTTAATTGTGCCAGCCATAGACAGTGAATGCAGCATTGGAAAGCTCTCAAAGTACTGCAAGGTATTCTGTGTATGGTCAGTGAGGAAGAAGCTATCTGGATGACACCAAGAAGACCAAAAATGTTTATTGTTCTGCCTGAGGAAAGTTACCCTACACTGGCCAAACCAAAAAGAAGCTAGGTGGCATTGCATGGTAAATGGGATGATAAAAAGCCCCATCAAAACCCCCCAAAATAACTGAAAAAACATATTAATTGTTGTCGCTCTTTGCCAGGAAAACCAAGGCACGCAGCTCAGAAGAGGAGCTCTGATGAGACAGACTTCTGTCGTGAGCACATTCAAGTTGTATGGGGGAAACAATCCATCATCAGCTGAAGAGATGAATAATGGATTATTTTTCATGACAGGTAGAGGCTTTTCCTAGAAATAAGATGACTGCTTTTGAAGCAGACAAAACATTACTGTATCATTTGATTTGCTTCTGGGGAATATTAGAAGTGATGGATTGAGGCAAGGCAGATCATACAGTAAGAAAGGCAACTGAAGAGTAAGAGTTACTAGACCTTGATCAGAAATTTCCCACTTCACTAGAAGGGAATAAATACAGCAGAAACAAAGTAAGGTGAGATATGGTCCAAATTCGGAACGGATTCAGATAAACCACATTAACTCTGGTTTTGTGGTTTAATGTGGTTAACACTCCAGAGTGAATGTGGTTAATGCTTAAAAAAAGGTTGTATCTTTTCCCCTATTTAGAGAGCTGTATCAGAAGTCTCTAAGACTGTAAAATCATTGACTCAAAAAGCAGAATTAAATGTAACAAACGAACTATTTTCTGAATTCAAAGACTTTTGCTGGGTTGGGGAAACAGCATGACCTTTGATACAATATTACAGTGTGTCATTCAGTGTAGTCATTGGTGGAAGAGAAGCTAGGGAGAAGTTAAGTGAGAGGCTGTCCTGGTTTTGCCTGGGAATGAGAGATATATTAGAACTACACAGGCCATTGAACCTTTGTAGCAAGTGTTAGCAAAGAAATGCATTGTAGATGTAGAAAGGTAAGAAATGTGTCCAGAGAGCGAGGCCTGGAGAGGGAGAGGTACATGCAGGGTAGAAAGGAAACATACATCATGCCAAGATTTACTTAGGTCTACCTTTAAGTAATAGATCCATAGACAGTTACTATCCAGAATACATTCTGTATCCAAATAATCTTAAAAATGAACAGAAAGGGGGTGAAGCTTTCAGCAGCTGAAGACCCAGTCTTACAAATGTGGATCCAAACTTACAAATATGGTAACTGGAACCAGGAAGATCAAATGGTATTATGAAATAAATAAATAAAAAATTAAAAAAAGACTCAGGGATTCTGAAGCCTGTATGAGCATTAGTATCTGCACAACTTTAAGTGACAAATGGGGCTGTCTGGGACATCTGTAGGGAGTTTGTCTCACTGCTAGTTCTACTAGATATGGACTTGAATTATCCCATAACTGTCAGCAATAGCTGAACAAACCAGCCCTGCTTATCAGCAGACTGTGTAAGCCCCATGTGGTCAAACAGACGCTGGTAGTGCAGCTGAGCTGCACCCCCCAGCTGTTTTTTGGCTAGTCAACAGCTGAGCCTACATATTTTGCTACACTCTATTTTCTGAATTTTGGCAGTGCCTTCTTGTTCTCAGCTTCAGGCCTTGGATTATGTCTTGGCCATCGCTGGTGAGCTGCACTGTCCATTAAAGTGGTCACTCTTGCACCTGCATCAACAGAAGAGCTGCCTTGTGCATTTGGCACATGGAGCCACCACGACACAGAAAATCACCACTCTCTAGAGCCACCTGTATTTTGCCATCTATAATTATTTGCTCTAACCAATTTTGGATGTGTTGCTTGAATACCAGCACTGCTGTGGAGAAAGGGTAGAATACTACTGAGCAAGTACAGCGTATATTGTCTAAAACTTGCCAGCACTCTTTAAGTTCTTTCTGTACATGGATACATGAAGTTTCTTAACTACACTGTAATTAATTCACGGGGGGAGGAGGGGGATGTTGGGAGTTGGAACTAGATGATCTTTAAGGTCCCTTCCGATCCAAATCATTCTATGATAAACTGTGGCTACTCAGAGAACCTCTATCCCATTACATGTACCACCCTACTCTCCTAAACTGGGCTTTAAAGCTTATAAACAAACACGCATGGGTGGTGTCATAGCTTTAACAGTGGTAACAGACTAGAAAAATTCTCACTGCAGTGATTTTCATGAACTGTTTCCAACTTATAAAATTAAAGATGAACATTTGTGGTGTTAGTCTAAGATGTCTGACTGACATAATTGGTTAATTCCTCTTCTTTGAGCTAAAACCCTCTTAACTCCTACCTAGGTAGTCTTAGGAGCTGGCAGAAAAGACCTTAAAACAAAGAAGGGTTGAAGACCATTAAGTGACTTGGGAAAGATGGCAAGCAAGATTCATTTAGCTGATTACTGAGTGTGCTCAGCTTTATAATAGCTGTACAAGGAGCAGCTGGGGTTAGGTGAGCAGGAAGTTACAAAGAGTGGTTGTTGAGGTAGGGTTAGTGGGCTGTCTTGTGGGCTTGTTTGAACAAGAAGTGGGGTGGTTTTGGTGTTTCAGTTTTCTGGATTAAGTGCAGTGTGCTTGGTGAGCCAATAGTTTAGATTTATCTGGGTATTGTTCTAAGTGCTGATTACAGATTTGCTGGGGAGGGATATTGGTGTTATCACAGTACCTTGCTTCTCAGACTGTGTGGTCTAACTGTGACCTGTGTGCTTTGTGCCTTTGTTACTGTCCAAACATCTAGTGGAAGTGTAATATTTTATGTGTGGTGTACCAGCTACGTGGGAGGACTGGTGGTTACGGTATTTAGGAGTTGTTATGCCTTGTTAGTGTTCATCAGCCTTAGACATTACAAGAAAATTTATTGAATCACCTCTGTATATTCTGAGCTGAAAATAATTTAACGCAATCTCCTCAAATGTGTATTTTGCTTAATCTTTATCGCCTTTTATAAAAAAAATAAATCTAAATGGAGCACAAGCAGTACAGTTCTGCATGGAGAGACACAACAGGTTTGTTCAGCCTCTTGCATGCTGCAGAAAACCTATTCACTTTTTCCTTCCTGACCACTCAAGAACTTTGGCTTTTAGGCCATGGGACACCATTTTTGCAGGCTGGCATCTGTCCCTGTGAATGAAGGAGCTTTAGGCAGGCCCTTGCTAGCAGATGTAAACGCACAGTCCCTTGAACTGTGCAGCTAACTTTCCTCTATCTTGACCCTCTCTACTGTAAACTTCTTGCTTGCAGGATATTCTTGAGTCCCCTTTGTTCTCTTACTTCTGTTACTCAGAAACTAACTCTGTGACTGAGCCAAGTTCCTAGAAATCTGAGTAATCCTTTTTTATTTTCTCTCTTCTTGTGAAAGTTTCTCAGTGCTGGTCCATCTGTTAACAGTGAGATTCAGTGGCTAAGTACTGCAGGATTGACCCTAAAGTGGAAGAAATGAGGAACACTTTCTGTTCACTGTGCTTCTTTAGCAGTAGCGAAGATAAAAAGTAATGTCTCATGTGCTGTGGGATGCTGTCTCCAGAAACAAGGGGAGGTAAGTCCTTGTTCCAACCACTAGGCAGAGAAAATCAGACTAGAGATTTTTAGCTGGCTGCACAAGGTATTTGAGACTATAGTTATGTTTGTTTGCACTTGTCTTTCAGAGACAATGGGTTAGTGTAGTGATTAATTATAGGGTATTACCATTGAGTACCAAGTACATGAAGAGGAAAGAGGCATATGAGGTCTGTAACTGTATGTGCACTTCTACAGGCAATCCTAACACAGGAAGACATACACTATTTAGTCACTCCAAGGAATTAAAAAAAAACCAACAAAACCCCCCAAATTCCCCATAAATGGCAAAACCCTCAGAGCATTTCCTAGCAGCTGCGTCAGCATACGTCCTACATGCATCCTGCTGCTATCATAAAATACACTCAGCCTTTACTTTCTGGGAAGAGATGCTGTGCACCAATTCTGTGCTTTAAACATAGTGTAGATAGCTTACATCACTGAAGTCTGTTATTGGTATTGCATGGTATGACATATACCTAGACAAGTATTTACCCCTTTTATGACCTCCATCCATGTCATAGGGTGATGCTTACTAGTGTGTGTGTGTTTTTTTTTCCTTTGTATAGTCGTGCTGACAGCCTTGATCCTCTACTGTAGTGAGATGGCTGGATATAGGAAGGATTATCCAACTCAGTTTCTATGGGAACTCAGACATTTTTGTATTCGAGAGCTTGTGGCTGTCAGTTACATCTCTACCAAGAGGTGTTTTACGCAGATAGTGATATTTTCTTGTGCATCAGCTGTGCCTAAAATAAACTAGAGCTTGCTGGTGTCGGGTATCCAAATCTGTTTAGCTTGCTGCCATATGGACAGGTGGTTCAAGGTTGGTGGGGGTCCCGTGCTCTTAGAACTGTGCAATAATTTAGGCTGGAAAGAAACTTGGGAGGTCTCTAGTCCAAACTCCTGCTCGAAGCAGGGAAAACTTCAAAATCAGGACAGGATGCTGAAAGCTTCATCTTGTCAATAATCAGAAAACTGAGTGCTTAACCATCAGATCTGTGTTTTTTTTTTTTATCCTATCTGAACTTCTTTTTCCTGCAGCTTATAACACTCGCCTCTTATCCCTGGCACTGTGCAGTACAAAGAAGAGTCTGGATCTACATTTTCCTGTACCCATTGGATAGCTTAACAAAATGGCAGCTGCCTCTCCCCATCTCTGTATTTAACAAACCCAGTTTTCTTGCTTTGTGGGCTTTTAAGTGCTGAATAAAGTGGGAAATACTAATTTTCATGATTTACTGGCTTTGTGTTGCTAACACAGCTCAGCATGAAGCTGGCCCCTGCTGGAGAAACCATATTCACCTTGCTGCTCATCAGGACCCCCAGGCTCTCTTCTGGCAAAGCTGACTTCTAACCAGGCTTGTCTCCAGCCTGCTCTGACCCAGGTGCATGACTTTTGCTATTGAAATCTATATGGCTCCTCTTGGTCTGTTCTTAAAGCTTGGTAGTGCCCCTCAGTTGCAGGTCTGCCCTCTTTCTTGGAGGCCATCTTCATCGCTTTTCCTCTAATACACAGCAACCAGTATGGTGTGCTCTGGGTGTGCTGTATTGTGATCCGAATAGATTAGGCCCTGAAAAATCTTAGTGCATTGGAGGAAGTTTAAAATCTGTGCTCTAAGGCTTCCCACACCTTCATCTCTCCCTTAGGGAGTAAACAGAATTACGATCTAAGCCAGGATTTGGCTGAAGTCCTAACAAGGAGACAAGATATAAGACTAAACCAAAACTCTAGTTCTTCTGACTCTCAGCAGATGCAAATAGGCAGAACCTGGTTATGTACCAGAATTTTGACAGGGCAGAGGGCACACAAACAAATAGGTCAAACAGTCAGGGAGTGTGCAGAATGGGGAGGCAGCTGGGTGCCTGCCAAAATAGTTCAGAAAACAGATGTGATGCCACCAACAATGTAAGCTGAAAAGCAACATAATTGTTCATTCCAACTGGAATGCAAATACTGGAATAATTCATCACAATATGATAATTTGTAATGGGTACTTGTAAGATAATTGAGTACAGCATTATGCGCAATCATGACTTCAGTCAATTTCATGCCTTTTGTAGAAAAAGGGAAGAGGAGTGAAATAAAAACAGAAGCTCCTCTCAGCAGTGCTTCTTTCAGAATTATCCCT
Organism: Psittacus erithacus; assembly: GCA_009867235.2. Lineage (NCBI taxonomy): Eukaryota > Metazoa > Chordata > Aves > Psittaciformes > Psittacidae > Psittacus > Psittacus erithacus. The sequence goes on along the minus strand of WYDI02025177.1, from coordinate 111,033 downwards.
CTATGCATTCACAACTGTGGAAAATCCTTCTCTTCCTGAAATACCACTTAATTTTAGGAACTTCTACAAATACAGGAAATGACCCAAACCACTCCTTTTGACCAAGGTCTCCACAAAATGGAATGAAGACATCTGGTAGCATATAATATCTCAATGTTAGTTTTGAACACTCATCAAATGATGAGATGCTTTTGCTAGGTCTATACACGCCATCTTTCTTTAAGTCCCTAATGGGAACACGCAAGCATGTCACCTCGTGCTGTATTTCTGAGCCAGTTTCAGTTCTTAGCATTAGTAGTACACTTGAAGTGTGGGAGGAAACCAAAAGGTGTGATTCGGGAAACAGCTTTTGCAAACTACGCTGCCTCACAAATTTTGGCATTCATTTCTTTCAGGGTGTTTTTTTTCCCCCAAGCCTATTACAAGTTATTTGTAGGACACATTGAGAATAAAACTTCTCATATTTAATATGAGAATATGGCAAAACTCCCATGAGACATATCTAAATACAGATATTTAAAAATATTTCTCCCCTGTGAACAGGAGCATAACCTAAAGAGTACGAATTTTCTAACTTGAATATCTCATCCATAAGGAATTTCCAACTTACCCAAATTCATGGAATTGCAGTTTCCTGTGGTGCATTTCTGAGAGGTGGCCCAACTGCTACCAAGAAATTGTAATTAGGAAACCAAAAGTTCAGTAAGATGCTAGAATGCTTTATTGGTAGAATGCTTTATGGCTTCAGCGTATTTTTAAGAGAGATCATCTCTTACTACTACTCTTTTGGTTTTTTGGTTGGGTTTTTTTTTTTCCCCTCATTCCTAATCTTGAAACAAGATTTGCTTTTCATCTGAGTCTTTCAATAGCCAAGTTCTGGTCTGGATGGAGCAGCTGCTTATTTGAAGAGAGTTATAACCAACTATGTTCAGGCAGAGTGTACCTGCTTACCCTAAAAACTAGTGGTCCATCATTAAGGCTCCATCTTTTTTCCAGAATCAGGATGTAGTGTTCAGTTCTGCGTCCAGACGGATCTGGTAAATCTGTGAGGAATATGTTCTTTTAACAGAATTATTTTAATGATTTTAAAAACTCTTAGCCCCTTAAAAAGTCTCTTCCATGATAAGAACAACACTTTTTAAAATGAAGCTTCTACAGGATCAAGATCTCTAAGAAATAACTATATTAAAATTGACAGTTTATAATTAGCCAGTGGTATATGTTCTCTTGAGAGACTCAGCTAGTTGGTAAGGCCTGAGCCTGCACTGTTGAACTGCTGAAACCAAATAATGGATTTTTAATAGTCTAAAATATAAGGAGGAAAAATAATGGGCAGTAATTAATCCTGTGCCAAACAGAAGAAAAGTGACTTGTAAGACAGCAAAGGCCTCTTCCAGCACACTCCAGTTCTGAATTGTGTGTCAAACATTAATTCATCCATATTATTCACCACATTAATTTTGTTTCTGCTGGGAACAGAGGTTCCTCCTCTGCCCCGTAACTTATATATTTCCCCATCAGGAATGCAGAATGAACATTTTCCTCTGCAGGTGAATGCTACCTGGAGCTGCACATCATTAAAAGAGACAGCCTGACTCTATACAAACCCTGTGATTAAGAAGTGAAAGACAGTTCAAGCAGGTTTATAGTTTTACTTTCTTTTTCCCTGTTGACAATGCCTTTGCAGGTCCCAAGACCCGGTACCCTCCCACTTGCTCACCCCACCTCCCGTTCAGGCAGCCCTAGTGAAGCAGCGGGGGAAGCTCTGTGCAGAGACACGGGCTTTGGCCTTGCCAGGGCATCCTCAGGGGTTTAATGCAGGCAGCAGGGCCTTGGCTTCAGCCGCGGCCTGGCTGGGGCGCCCTCGGTGGCTTCATGCGAGCAGCAGGGCCTTGACAAGGGGCTGCCTGGGCCTTGCCAGGACGAGGGCGGCCGCGCAGCTGTCAGTCGCCGTTCCGGTGCCTGCCCTGCCCTACCCCGCGCCAGATCGACTCTGCCCGTCTCCACTGGCAGCCCCTCTCCTGTGGTTTTGCGGTGCTGCCATCCCTGGGCATCCCTGAGGTGAGCAGGCAGGTGCGGGACACCGCCTCACCTGCCCGGGTCCTGTCCCGGGCGGCCAAGCCGCGGCAGGCTCCTGTACTAAGCGCCCCCGGGGGAACGGGTAACGCCGGCTCTGGCTGAGGGCTGCCTCTTCCCCGGAGCATCGGGCGGCCCAACCGGTACCTGCGCCCCCTCTGTCTCCCCCGCCGCCGACCCCGCCACCTACCGAGAGTGGCGGCGGCGGCCTCCGCCAGCGGCTTCCGCCTTCATGTGCGACCCGGAACCCAGAGGGACGGCGAGTGACGCGCCCGCCCCCGAGGGAGGGACGGCAGGAACCGGGGCTGGGGGTAGGGAGGAGAGCGAAAGCCGCCAGGGCCACCCGGTCCCCCGGCGGCGCTGCCGTGTTCCCGGGTGCAGTGTGCTTGGCCATGCGGCGGACCTGTCACCCTCCGCAGCGCCCGGACCTCGCTGCTGCCGAGGGGCGCCAGCCCGCAGCGGGACTACATTTCCCAGCGAGCCCCGCGCGGACCGGTAGCTCTCGCGAGAGTTGGCGGGTCTCTCGCCGGGACTCCATTTCCCTCAAGTCTTCAGCGCGACAGAAGCGGGTCTGCGGCACTCCCGCGGCGGTGGGTGGCGGAGCGGCGGAGGGGAGCGCGGTGGCAGCAGCGGGCGGAGGAGGCAGCGGCAGGGATGGACGTGACTGGGCCTGAGACCGACTGGCGCAGCACCACCTTTCGGCAGAAGCTCGTCAGCCAGATGTGAGTGCGGGTTCCGGCCTCAGCGCTGAGTAGGCCACAGGCGGGCCTCGGCCTTTGCCGGAGGGACTTCAGCGGCTCCCGCTGCTCCCGAGGCTGCCCGCGCCCCCGTGTCTGTGTCCCGCCCGTCCGAGCTCCTCGGCGAGTCCTTCCCGGCCCTTCCCTTGTTGCCTGGGTTCGTCCGTGGTTCCCGGTGTTTCCTTTTCCCTAGGCTCTTTCACCATCCCCCTGGGAAGGGGCCTCGTTACCAGGATTTACTCAGACCGTGTGCGAGGGGTAGCTGGGCCCCTTCTTTGGCTTCATTTCTCTGTTTCTCTTTCCCTTTCACTTTCCTCTTGCCCACGAATAGCGGCTTCCTGTTCCACTTGACAGCATCTGCTTTAAGGCTTTGATATTGGCAATGTCCATAGTACTGTCAAGCTTGACATATTCTGTCCCATGAAAACCACTGTTACTATCTTGCATCTGCCATTTTAGGGCAAAAATAAATAAAAAATGTTGGGTGATTTAGTGTAAAGTTCAGTTTGTTGCCATTTCAGTTGTCCTTTGTGAAACAATATCTACCTGAATTACTTTGCTGCTCTGCATGCTTTTTCTGTTTTATGGAAGGCTCCTCTATGGTATGAAAGGTGGTTATTACAGAAGTGAAAACACTGTTCAATGCTTCTGAAGTCATGTTGAAATCCGTATGCATTGTCCTGGATTCGGCAGTAAGAGTAATTTTTCTCCTTAGTAGCTGGCGCAGTGCTGCGTTTTCAACTTTAGTCTGAGAACAGTGCTGATAACACACTGATGTGTTTAGTTCTTGCTAAGTAAAGTTTACTCCAATCAAGGACTTTTTCAGTCTCATGCTCTGCCAGTGAGAAGGGGCACGGGAAGCCAGGAGGAAGCAGAGGCAGGACACCTGACCCAAGCTAGCCAAAGGGGTATTCCATACCACAGCACATCTTGCCCAGTATATAAACTGGAGGATTGCTGCTCTGGTTGGGCTGGGTATCAGGTGGTGAACAGTTGTATTTTCTCCCCTTGTTATTTCCTTTATCATTATTATTATTGGTGGCAGCAGTAGTGATTTTGTGTTATGCCTTATTTACTGGACTGTTCTTATCTAAACCCGTTGGATTTGCATTCTTTCGATTCTCCTCCCCATCCCTCCAGGAGCTGGGGGAGTGAGTGAGTAGCAGTTTGGTTCTGAGTTACTGGCTGGACTTAAACCATAACATATATATATGCATGCTTGAGAAGCTTGATCTTGCCCTGTTGCTTATGAGAATCAACATTTAAAACCAGACTGTCTGACATGTAAGCAGTATGCTGTTTGGCTGCATGTAGTTTTACTGCTTGGCTGTGGGCTTCACTTAAGGTGTTTCAGAATTAAAGTGTTATGGTATTCATTAAAGAAATACGATAAGTTGTGTCTGTCAAAGCCATGCAGACTTTCTTGTTGCTCAGAACTGATGTTTTACTTTCTAAACTCTCTGCAAAGTCACTTAGATTAATCCTGTGCTGCTGCTTCTGTTCCTTTTCTACTGCTTCATCAAAATAAGCGAACAAAAGTGCCCTCAAATGCTGTGTAACTTTGAGGAAATAAATATGAATAATAAGGTACAAACCTTAATGAAATAAATCTTTGGTTCTGCATTTGCACTGCAAATGGGAACTGTTTTTTCTCTGAGCAGTACATGCTGATAAACATTTCAATGGAAGCATATAGCTAAAGAAAGCTACCACTGACTATTAATCTTTACGGTTAATGCCATATGAAGAGATGACAGTAATCTTCAACTTCTAATTCTTGTTCTTAAAAAGTAGAAATAAAATGTCCTCAGTTTATTATCTTCTGTATATGTTCAGGGGGGTCTGTATATGATCCGTGTGTGTGTGTCTCATTTTTTTTTTCTTTAAGACTGTGTCTGTAAATGATGCTTCTCCGTTGTGCTTTATCCGGTTTTATAGTATACATCATATGTTTGCATTCACTATCTCGTTTTAAAAAGCAAACAAACTTGTTACTGGGAGAAGTGCATAATGACCAAAAAATGAGGATTTCTTTTTTTCAAAGTATTAAAATATTTTATTAGTATGTGCAAGATACCTGAAAACAACTTGCCTTGGTTCCATGTTGGTACTTAGAATAAAGTAAAGGTAGCCAGAAGTAGAGTTTATAATAGATAAGTTTGTTGAATGAGGATTAGAAGCAATATGTTGGCTAAAAAGAGCTCTGTATGCATGTAGTTCATTGCAGTTTTGCCATTAGTGAGGGTTATGTAGTAGGTGGAAGAGGGAGGTAATTAAAATAAATACCTGGTGAAACATCTGAATGTTTTCTTTATTTGTGGGAAGGTTATTCCTAACAGTTATGAAAATACGCTGTCTTCTGTGTATGTCTTCCAGTTCATCCTGCAAATAGAAAGTTATATTTGTCAAATGAATATTAATACTTGGTCTTAAAAGTTAAATGCATGGAATCATTCATGTAACTCATTTTGAGTGTGTTATTATAGCTTCTGGATATAGAAGTCTTAATTTGTTGCTGTTTCACACTTGGATTTCCATTATAACACTGAATTTAAGTTTTGGGGTTAGTTTGGGGCAGGGTTTTCTTGTATTTTATGGTTGGTTTTTGGTTTGTTTTTAAAAGAATGACATTATGTGGGTGAGCCTTTCAGGGCTAGTATGCAAAATAGGCATCATAGTGAATGTGTCAGTGATAAGTGTGTATGATTTGGTTATTATCGTTGAAAGAATACTGTGTTTGATGACCTAAGAAGCCCTCTTCAGTATTGGGTTCTTGCATAACTGCAGGTCTAAGCAGGACTGTCATAAGCTCCAGGAAGGCCTGAGCTCAGATGACTGAGGCCAGGGAGCAGCTTTGGCTCCTCACAGGTTGTTCCAGGAGACAGCAATGATACAAGAGTGTGAATATACACTCCTGCTTGCAGGGCACCCCTTCATTCTGGCCTTTGCAAGGAGCAGGCATGTCCTGGTGCCTTGGGAGTCTCTTTTGAAAAGGCCTTTCCTTAATGTTTTTAAATGTTGATATGGCTGAAGGACAAATCTGAACTGGGTTGTGTTGTGGAAACTTGGTATATGGCTGTCTGTGGCTCCTGCCCCAAGCTATGTTAGAAGGGAATTATGTTGCGTGTAGAAAAGGAATGAAACTTGTGTGATAGTCCATTATTTTTGTGTTCATTTTTTTTTTCTTGAAGTTTTGATGTGTATGTTCTCACCTAAGATTTGGCTAATGGTTCAGATAGGTGAGAAGAAAGAACATGTGTGATCCGAAATAAGGATGAGAATGTGGAAAGCACATGAAAGGAGGTAGCGGTGGAGCCTGGGGAGCAAGCAGGCAGGAGATGAGCAGATAAGCTAAAGATTTTTGAGTGAGGAGAGGGGAAAAAAAAAAGAGAGCATCAGTACAAATGATCTTCCTATTAAACATTTCACAAAACCAGCTGATAAAGCAACCTTCATTTTATATTCCAGCTTTGGTTGGATGAGAGTTCTCTGATGAGAATTCAGGCAGAAAAAGTCAAGCAGGACCGTAGAAAGTGAAGGATTGGTTTTATAAGTGCTTATTTTGACTGAACTGAAGAAGCTGCTGCCTTCTGCAATATCTCTTCATTCCAAGTGTTTGGGTTGCCATGCAGTGAACCTGATAGGGAAATTTCTCAAAGTTATAAATAACTCGGGAACAGTGGTTATTTTTAGCTTTGGTTGTTCTTCAGTACTGCTGATTGCAAAGTTTTACTGACATAGCTTGGAAGGGGCAGCTTCTTACCTAGTCACCTCTACTGAAGGATACTTCTGATGGAGGATATCCTTGTGAAGCTATAGAGGGGTGATTCTGTATTGTGGGAAGCGGTTTTTTCATCACTGCAGAATAGGAAAGAAAGTGTTAGAACAAGGCTTCAGGGAGGCTGGATGGTCCTTTGCTTTCCCCTCTGTAGCTGAAAGAGGTGTTCTGAGGACTGAGGCCCTTCAGGCCTATATGTGTTCTGTTAAGTAAATGTAAATGAAGTAACATGGGTGATTCCTGTTTTGGGTCTTCTGCTGGTCTGTGTTATGTGGGTACTCCTGCAGTGAGGGCTGCTGCTGCTGAAATTTGTTATGTCTGATCTGTAACTAACAAAAACGCTGTGTGGGACAGCATCATGTGCACAAGATCAAGTGATTAAAGTATAATGTATTTGTTGGTGTTTACTTGGAGGTTTTTAAACCCTTTAGTGTGGATAGATGTGGCTAATGGCTTATCAGCACACTTCCTTCCCCCTTTCCCCCCCCTCCCCCCTCGTTTTTTTTTTAAGCAGGAAAGGTTTGTTATAGCAGACAAATAGTCTATTTTATGAAGCAGCATTTGGTGATGTTACGTGACTTAATATAGTGTTGGCCCTGGAACTCATTGCCCTTTTGTTTCATTGGAAGAACGGATTTATGCAGTTAGTTCATGCTATGAACTGGAAAGGGGAGCTGGGAGAGTTTTGAAGGAGAACATGTCTTTCAGAATTTTTCAACTAGACCAGCTGGTCTGAGTGAGAGATTGCACATTGTTGGGCTGAAAACAGCTTCTTGGGAATGAGGGGGAATTCCTGAAGCTGGTGTTGCTGTTAAATGCTTCATCTTGTGAAACTGCAACTTTGAGTGTTATGCAGGAAATGAAATAGGCAGAGTTTTTGTGCACATCTTATGATGGGTTTAGCAAGTGCTTGAGAGGCAGGTGAAGGTTGAGTTGGTACCATCTAGTTTTCAGATTTCTAATTTTGTTGAGACTGGTGTTCTGCAAGGATTTAGAGCTATGGTCTTTTTGTTTTGTTGGTTTTTTTTTTTCAGTGACTTTCAGTCTTTTAACATAAATATTTTTATCTTGATTGCAGATGAGTATATGAACAAAGGGCAAGTTGTGTATTTTATCTTCTTCCTAGTCTAAACCTTTATTGGAATGCTGACAGATATGTCATGGAGTGCTTGGTGTGCTATTTTTAGTAATGTAGATGTAGTTATTATAAAATGTCTTTCATGTTCTATGACATCAAAAGGTGGATCCATATAAAAGTAGACAGATTCTTTGCTGTGGTTTTGGTTTTTTTTTTCCCTCAAAGTTCCTGATGTTAATCATTGTCTATATCAGAGCCACTTAGCACTACCTGCGTGTTACTTCTTCTGCTTGCCTCTGCATAATCTTTTTCTTGTCTTTCTGTCTGCTCAGTTCTTGGTGCTCTCAAAATGAGAGGCACTGGGCATTGTCATTGTACTGTCGGACTGGGAAGTTAAGAAGAATTCAGCGAGTAGTGAGGATTTACAGGCAGCCTTTCTGAAAGGGAAAGTATTAAAGCAGGGAGGTGTCAATAATGAATTGGATATAGCTTTTTCCTCTGCAACAGAGCTCCTTTATGAGCAGCTCACTTTAAGGCTTGTTTGCACATGGAGGAATAGTCATTCTGCACTATGTTCAGATTCTGCTTCAGTTTAAGTAGCCTTTATATATAAACAACAGGTTTGTTTTTTTCAGTCTCTGAACACAAATTGCCATGAGAGAGCCTTGCAGCTGGTAGGTGTGTTCTGTTGTCGTCGGTATACAGGCTGCAGCAGATTAGCTGTATGCTACTAGTTTGTAAAGTAAGGGTGTGAGTTGTGGCAGCCTAGGCTCCTGCATTTTAAGGCTATAGCATCTCCTCACTTCTGAGACTGTTACATTGAGTTAATCCGGGAAGCTGGACCAGTTTACTGCTTGTAAAAGCACCATTCCTGCGGAATGGGAGGTGGTAGAAATTCGGAGGGAAGAAAACAGTAGTCCTCCTTCAGACTGGCTGAACCTTTCACGGATCGCTACCGTTACATGCACGCTGCTCGTGCAACAGCAGCTACTGAGAAATTAGTTGCTGAGATGTTAATTACAAGGTGAAAGTATTTCCTGGTAAGTTGCTTGTGGAACTTAGATTGTACCTGCTAGGCTGCTTTGGAACAGAACAGGTTTTGCAGGGAAGTGACATGTTTCCAAAAAAGAAAATGCCCAGAGCATTCAGGCCCATTCATCTGACTGAACTCCTTGTTTTAGGATGTCTTAATGTCATTGCATGTTTCACAGTTGAATTGATTGCTGCTTCCTGATGTACTGAGAATGCCTTCTTTTCTATCCATGTCCTTAGCAATGTGTAAGGTTTAGTTGTGTTTGTGTGGCTTGGTTGGGTTTGTTTGGTTGTTTGGTTTTTTTTTGCCTTTTCATTGTGTGTATTCAGTGTCCCATCCAGAGGGCAGATCTGGATCCAATTTACTAGAGGTGTGATGGAGAAAGGACAGTAAGTCCCTGTGATTCTGGTTGGTAAATGGAAAAGAACAGTAAGGGAATTGAAAGTTTTTATTACCAAACCTGTTATTTTTCTTCCCCTCAACTTTCTGTCACCAGGGCCTTCTTTTCATCTTCCTGCTTCACCTGTTGCTTTCATGTTGATTGTCCCCTCCCTGCCCTGTCTATAGATCTTCCTACCTGCAGAAAGCATTTTCTGATGTCCTTAATTAATACTTGGTCTTGGTTTTTCCTCTTTTTTTTCAGTGATGATGCTATGAGGAAAGCTGGTGTTGCCCATAATAAATCCAGCAAAGACATGGAGAGTCATGTGTTTATGAAAGCTAAAACAAGGGTAAAGCATCTCTATTTGTTTCCAGAAGTTACTGCGGGGTCAAAAGCGTTTTGGAACAACTGCAGAAATGGCAAACCCAGTGCACTTAATTAACTGTCTCTGCTTGGAGTACATAGCTATGCAGGATTTTTTATTTATATGTGCTGCTTTTATCCTGAGGTGTTTTGCATCCAACTGGACTTCAGTCCAAGACAGGTTTGATGATGCTGCAGCATTTAATGTGTATGTGGGACCGCACTTAATTCTTATCCAAAGACTTGTGTATAGTGAGTTGCATAGAATTTTCTTCATCTACTGTGTAGCACCACCCCATATGACCAGTTTGGTGATGAGAAGAAGCTAGAATATCAATGAAAAGGCTGTGTCAAGAGTAAGACCAAGGGAAATGTTGTGGTCTCTGTGAAAGTCTGATTATTAGGTACATTTCTAGACTACCAAAATTTAGACATCTTTTCCTGGAGCTGCATTATAAGAAATTGCATGCTGTTGCTGTCTCCAGGCTAGCCATGTTTAGGGTAGAACTTGTCTTGGCGAATATTTTGTAATGTTAATGTCACAAATTTATGTCTGCATCCTCACTGGTGAGGTAGTAGTTTCATGGGCAGGAAGGCTATCTCAGCCTGGTGCAGTTTCTCTTACACTTTATCAAGCACACGAATAAAATTCTGCAAAGACTATTTGTCTTTTCACTTCTGACACTTGTGTCATATGTTAGTCTTTAAAGTTGTTAACTTGTTTTTGTAATACTAACTTGGCTTAAAAAACGTTCTTGTAGTATGAATGTGGTATAGTTCAAGAACTAAAGTAAGTTTGTCTACCAAATAAGCAGGTTCTGCCCTTAAGAAAAAGCTATTGAGAGTGGGTAATAGGTGGAAAATGGATTTATTGGTTTATAATTATGTTTACACATTGTGATCCTATAAGTGTGGCTGTCATGGAGGTTCTTTCCAGTGAATTTTGTGGTTCCTTGGTTTTCTTGTATCAAGAACCACAATGACCTATTAGTAAAAATATTCTCACTTAGAATCATGGAATAGTTTGGGTTGGAAAGGACTCTAAGATCATCTAGTTCCAACCCCCCTGCTATGGGCAGGGGCACCTCACACTAAACCATGTCACCCAAGGCTCTGTTCAACATGTCCTTGAACACCGCCAGGGATGGAGCATTCACAACTTCCCTGGGCAGCCCATTCCAGTGCCTCACCACCCTTACAGTAAAGAACTTCTTCCTTATATCAAATCTAAACTTCCTCTGTTTAAGTTTTAACCCGTTACCCCTTGTCCTATCACTACAGTCCCGAACGAAGAATCCCTCTTCAGCATCCCTATAGCCCCCCTTCAGACACTGGAAGGCTGCTATGAGGTCAATTAATGGACTGTTCCTCACAAGTGAACTGCTCTGAGAAGCCCACAGACACTGCCAAGTAAAACCTGTTAAGTTGAGGAAGCATACTGGAAAGCCAGAAAGTCATGGTTGCTCTGTTTTTATTTCCTGTTCTAAAATACCCTTTTTTCACCTTTAGGAGGAATATCTTTCTCTTGTGGCCAGACTTATTATCCATTTTCGAGATATCCGTAAGTAATTGGATTGGGGGTTGTGGGTTTTTCATTTCCCCTCAGTAATGGGATTGTTTATCCCATCCTCCCAAAAAAAAATAAAAATTTTAGGGTTTCTGTGTATGGTTCTGCATGTGACTCTTCAAGTTGCTTTAAAAATTTCATGTAATATGCGTGCTTAATTTCCAAATATTATTTCTTTTACACATCCATCTGTAATTGAACAGTCTTTGAGAAATTATTTAAACTTACTGCTTCTTCCACTTTCCTAGTTTTTTCCTGTAGTTTTGCTTTCTTTCCATTGTTTATATAGCATCCTGGTTACCAAATTGGCTTAGGTTAATGTATTTTGGGACCAAATTTGTGTGATGATGTTAACAAAGGCAATTAACTGTTCTTCCTTTGCAGACAACAAGAAATCTCAAGCCTCAGTCAGTGGTAAGAGCTTCTTTTTACTTCTTTCATTCTTTTCATTCCCCTCCTGCCCCCAATTTCTGAACAGAACAGCTTAGAAATCAGGGCTGTGCTGTAACGAGAAGGTAAGTTTTGTAGCTGGAATATTAAATGCTGCAGTAGGAAAGGAAAGGTAGCATGATAGCTTTGGAGTTGTTCCATGGTGAGGGTGAAAGGCATGGACAGTGTTTTGGACGTAACATGGGAGACTTGTTTGTATCCCTGTTTGTACTTTTGTTAGCTCACTACACTAAGATTCTTGAAAGAACAAGAGTGATTGAAACTAATCTTCTGCTGAGCAGTCCAGGTTTCTCCCTGTTACCAGCTTTGGGCTCCTCAGTGTGTTGGGTCAGAGGGAAGTGCTGTGTTTATGGGGCATACGCACTTTGCCATTTACTGAGGTTAGATCTGATCACACCTTCTGCCTCCAGGCTGGTTTTACAGCAGTTTGTGTTAGGAGCATAGTAGGATCCTCTATTTTTATCCTCTCACAGGCTAAATATGCAGTGTCTGTGACTGGGTAATATTCAGTCTAGACAGTTGGAAATTACAAGTATTCTTAAAAAGAGGGGGTGTTACATTCTGTACCTGATTAGTTCTGCTTCTGCACCCCATGTTGTGTTTTGCCCTCTTAAACGGCGATTCCTGCTTTGACTTTACTTTTGTGTGTGCCCAGGGTTCAGACTACGACAGTTATCTTGAAAGGCACTGAATTTATCCACTGCATAATAAACATGATGTTATGAAGGGAACAGTATAGCAAAGTACATCCTCTTGTCTGGGCCCTGCTTCTCTGTGTTGACCTCAGGAGGAAGAGGCTAATTGGATCCACAGTGGGACGCATTTCTTGGGGTTTGAGGTTACTAGCTGTGTATATCCTCATGGATATATGAGTTTTGACTTGCATATAAATTCAGAGGTGACTAATAAGTGCCTTTTCTCTAATGTATTTAGAATATTTTTGGAACTTTGCAGGTTTGAAGCATTTTAAGTAATCTCAACTCTATTTACAGGGAGACAAAGATGTGCCAGAAGCCTTTTGCCTCACAGCAGAGCACTGAATGTTAGGTTCTCAGGGCTTTGGATCTAGACATGGTCCGAAGCCAACAGATCAGAGAGTGGATGATGGTGAACAGAGGATTTTTGGGGTGGCAGTTGCATGACTGGTTGCCTGTTGGTAACTATTTTCTTTGTAGATCCAATGAATGCCCTGCAGAACCTAACTGGGGGTCCCCCAGCAGGGGCACCTGGAATGGGTATGGCTTCCCGAGCCCAAGGGGCACCAATGAGTGGGATGAGTGGCCTTGGTCCCATGGGACAACAGATGAGTCTCCCAGGACAGCAGCAGCCTCCTGGAACCTCAGGAATGGCCCCTCATGGTATGCCTGGCGTCTCTGCAGCCACTCAGCAGAGTAAGTGTTCAGTTTGCTTCAGCCACTGAAATTGTTAGATCAGCTTTTCAGTACATACCTCTTTTCCACAAGGAAAAGGTTCTGAAGCGGTTTCATACTTCTGGCTAAATTAACTAAGTGAACTGCAAGAAGAATTGTTTTCAAATACTGCTACTTAATGGGATAAATGTCTTAGTGTAGTGAAGAAGAATAGTTCAGCTGTTTATATGAGAAAATGCTTTTTTCATCCTACTTCAGAACTTTGTTTTTGTAGAGCTCACTTATTTTTGCTATGGGTATGGTGCTTCCTCTGTGCATGTTTCCTGCTCCATATTTCTACATTCTTTACGTTACTGACTCAATATAGGCAGTGAGAAGTAGAGGTTGGTAGCAATTCTCCTGTTAATGTGCCTCATCCATTTGAGGAAGCAAAAGTATATGCTGCTAACGAAGAACATTAATGTACTTTAGGGATTATTTTCAATTATGAGTTGTACTGGGTAACTGTCTCTGGCACTGTTTGGGTTTCGTGTTTTAAGTCCAGTCTACCTTCTTTTTAGCCCAGCTTCAGCTTCAGCAGATAGCTCAGCAGCAGCAGCAGCAACAATTCCAGCAGCAGCAGGTGGCTTTGCAGCAGCAGCAATTCCAGGCCCAGCAGTCAGCCATGCAACAACAGTTTCAGGTCCAGCAGCAGCAACAGCAGCAGTTGCAAGCTGTCCAGCAGCAGCAGCAGCAACAGCAGCAATTGCAAGCCGTCCAGCAGCAGCAACAGCACATGCTAAAACTGCAGATGCAGCAGCAGCAAAACCAACAGCAGGTGACAACAAACAACTACAATGGCAATTGAGGTGATCTGTGATCAGTTATTTGACAAGTGAGGCTTGGCTTGCACAGAAGTACTGAATCTCAGCTGTGCTTGTTGTTAACACATTTCCACTTCAGTGTAGGACTTCAGTTTAGACTGACAAGTTAATTGCCGACAATGTTACATCCTGGAGGAAGGGTTTAACATTGTTTGGTTGCTTTCTTCTGTCATAGCAATAGAGAATTAAAACCCATATGTCCTTTCTCTTTGTAAACATCAGGATAGTCTTTCATTCTGACAAGAACAGGGATATGAGAAAGAACTAAAAGCACAGATATTACTCTAGAAATGGTTGTTTTGTCATTGTGTGAATTACACATTGCTGCTTTAAAACATATGTGCCAATACGCATGTATTGTCCTCAGACACAAAAGCAGAAAAGGAAACTTCAGCTGACATGCTCTTGTGCAGCTTCTGGTAAACAGTGGTGTTGATGCAGGCTGGTTACATTTGAAGGAAGTGATTCTGAGCCCATTTGTACAGGAGAAGCTGATGGACTTCATCTTTTCTTTTGAAAACAGTTTTAGTAGCAAGACAAGCTTGTCTTGAAGCCATCGACTGTGCGCTATGTAGAGTTGGGATATATGAAGCTTGAGTGGATAAAAAGGTTAATTTTGCCCTTTGGGCTTAAAATGTCAGACTGACCTACTAGGATTCTGTTTGCTCTTGGTTTATGCTATAAAAATAAAGCTGCTGTTGCATCGCTGGAAGCTTTAGCATCCTGGCTTTTTCTGCTTTTCAGATACAGCAGCAACAACAGCAACAGCAACTACAGCGAATTGCCCAAATGCAGCAGCTGCAGGCAGCACAGGCTATGCAGGCACAACAGCAGCAGCAACAGCAGCAGCAGCAACAGCAGCAACAAATACCACAACAGCAGATACAGCAGCAGCCACCTCAACAAGTAATGCAACAGCAGATACAACAGATGCAGCAACAACAACAGCAACAACAGCAGCAGCAGCAGCAGCAACAACAACAGGTTGCTCAGGCACAACAGTCTCAGCTTCCACCACAATCCCAGCCTCAGCCCCAACCCATGGTGTCTCAGCCACAGGCAATCTCAGGACAGATTCCTAGTCAGGTTATGCCTGTTACTCTAACACCACAGCAATTAAAAGCAATGCAGGTAAGGGCTGGTCACCAGCTGATTGTTGGTTCATTATGATCCTCTACAGAGAAATACAAAGTCTTTGACTTTTGCTAATAATGAAGTAGGAGAAAACACAGGTTGAGATCGGTAGTTTGAATGTTATGAGTTTAAAGGTTTATGTCTGGGCCTGCCAGTAGAGAACAGTCTTGTGTCCAAGAGTAGGACTTCTGGAACTCTGAAAACCATTTATACAGCTCATATTTAGAAATAATTTCTTTTCTCTTAAATAAACAAGTTAAAAAAAAAAAAATGGAAAGAAAAGAAAAAAGAAATGGACAACTCTGGTTAAAGAAAAATTATCTCTGTGATGTTTCCTGCTGTAGAACATGAGCAAATGCTTTGAAATGCCCAGTGCATGTGACTGGAGCCAGAGCTGGCTATCTAGTATGCTGGCTTTGCCTCTGCTGCCATGCTTAGAAGTTCTAGTCAAAGTTTAAAATACTGGTAGTTCCTGCCTTGAAGAGAATGGGGACAAGACAATAGTTTTGCTCTATTGAACTTCTTGCTGGGTTATCCTCTTAATGGTGCAGCTTTTTGAACTGTTGCTTCTCTTTTGAGCCTCGCTGGGGAGCAGTGGAGTGCCAGCCATAGTTGAGTAATTACTGACCTCAGATGAGCAAGTTGATATATCTATGTTGTGCTTCTGACAGCTATGCTAGGAGTAGTTAGAGGTCGCATGTATCATACTGACAGTTGTAATGCATGCACAAACATTGGAAATATTGGTTATTGGTAGGTGCTTAATACAGTGTGCTTGAGGGAAATCAGCATGTATGCAGTTAACTATGTTTGCCAGAAAGTACCTAGTATTTTCATAGGAAGACCTCATAGTACAGGTAAGAAGTTACAAGAAGAAACTGAAGCTTGGGCGTGTAATATATGGAAGACTGTTTTAAATGTTAAGAACATTGGAATTCTTTTTCATAAAGAAAGCTCAAAAAACTTTAGGAATAATGTATATGAGGTGGATGTTGTCTTCACACCCTTTTTTATGAGCATAGTGAATATAGTTGAAACAGAAGTGTCATACTCTAATCAGATATGTATGTTTACTTTCTTTCTTTTTTGCACTCTAGGTAAGAGCTCAGCTGGTCCAGCAGCAGCAGGCAGCCGCAGCAGTGCAAGCAGCTCAGGCCCAAGCTGCTCAGATGGGAGCTTCAGGGCAGGTAAGGGTCCAGAAGCCAGTATCGCTAGCTATAGGCTTGTAGCAAGTGCATGGTAGATATAAGCATGGAGATGGGTTTCTGGTGGCTTTCTGATGAGGGATCTGACGCTGGTCGTATCCTTTGTAAAGGGGATGTGGGGTTTTATGCTGCTTCTCCTTTGCTAGGAGTCAGAGGCAGGATTTCATTGACAACCTCTCTGTGCATGTTTTCTGTCCCAAGTAGGTAAGATTTTTGCCTTTACTGACGCAGGAATGCACATCAATGAGACATCCTTCTGTGGTCGCACTACAAGTCTGACTGTTGGTACCTGGAGTGTATCACCTCTTCTTTTGTTAAACTTTCTTAGGTGACCACCTTGTTGCATAAACTGATTTCTGTACTGTGAATCTTTGCCTGCTCTCTTTACTCACATGTGATTTACCTTCCATCTCTATGTATCAACTACAAAAATAGTATAGACAATGAAATCTCTCTGCACTCCCCTCTCATTCCTTTCATCTCTTTCATCTTTCATTCTTTTTCTGAGTGAAATGGGCAGTAGATGTAGATTGCTCTTGTTCTGGATGTGAATTGTGAAGAGCAAATGGCATGGGTCATAAGTGCAGAGTTACGTTTTAAAAAAAGTGCTGGGTGAAAGCTGATTGTCTAACACAGTTTTCTTATCCTGCAATACACTTGTAGCCCCAGTGATTGATTGTTCATTGATGTGTGTCTGATATGAAGTATACGTGGGGGGAAAAAAATTGAGAATGGCTTGAGCTGAAGTTCTCATTGGATTTTCCACAAGAATATGAAATAGTCTTTCATGGCTTACCTCTCTAGTGTTGAGGCATTTTGCAAACACGGGTAAGTACAATTATCACCACTTTGTAGATGAAGAGGCTGAGCAGACAGATGAAATGAGGTTTGACTAGGATTAATGGTAGAGGTTTTTTCCATGTCTGCATGCACCATTTTCCCTTCAACAGACAACTAATAATATAGATTCAGTAAGGCCTTTGGAAGCTTCTTACATTGACTGTGATAACAATTGGTTTTTTAACATACATCTCCCAAATATGTAACAGGAATAGTATCTTGTACTATCATAACTCTCATGTGGGCCACATGCTTGTTGGCGGCTAAGTTCTGTTTCTGTACTGGTCCTTTTGCTTGTGTCATTTTAACACAGGATCTAAAAGCTGAGCAGTGGTAGTAAGTACAGTTCGTACAGTACTGTCAGCAATGTAGAATTCTCCTTCTACAGTTGAAATATGAATTAAAACTGGTTTATTTCTTAAATAATTTCCAGGTGGGAGCTGCAGGGACTTAGGCTGACTGGAAGGAGACTGACTTTTTTTCTTTTACTAACTTAATGGTGCCCTTTTCAACTCCTGAGCAGATGGATTGTGCTTATATAGAGTCAACTTAATTCTTCTCCTGTTTAGTGAAATCATATGCCAGTGGCTTAACAGCATGGCGCATTTGAAAAGTTTCAGGTGATAAGATGGTTGACAGCAGGTTTTGTATTGCATCTTTGTTCAGACATGTGTGGTAAACTCAGGGATTGCTCATTATCTGTCACAGATGGAGTTTAGTAAATTCCACATACAGGCTTTGCTCCATTTATTTTCACAAGACTACTAAAATTCACATAGTGCTGTGGAGTCCAGTAATTAAATGGGTTTCTCGTACTTGTGTAAATATTTTCTGTGTATCCTATTCAATTTTAAGATTGTGGCTGTGTACAATATTACAATGCAGCTTTGGTGTTGAGAGTATATTTGGGTTTTCTTTAATTTGTAAGAAGTTCCTCCTAAGAGTAGGTTTTGCTTTGTATTTAGTACATTCTTCACGAGCACCAGCATTTATAATAAATCTGCCTGGATTTCTTTATTTGGGTCAGGGAAGCTTTTGTTATAAACAGACCCTATCCTAATCTTTGCTTGTGACATTTAAACTGTATCTCTGGGTGCTTTCAAACTGGGGATTTTGGTTGATACGGCTGCATTTTTCCTTTTCTGTTAAGTTCCTGTGCATCCTTCCTGCATAAAAGTAGAAGCACTTCCAGGTTTAAGCATGGGTCCACCTGAGTTTTGAAGTTCTCCAAAGTTGTAAAGACACCACACGGGTCAATGTTATGCTGCTTGAGTGTCCAGTCTTTGAGAGCATGTAGGTCACGGGTGAAGCTGAGAAACACAGTAGTGGCCTAGTGACTGCACCGTGCTACAGGAGTGCTTTCAGCACCAAGATAAAAGCTGTAATCAACTGAAGTTAATTATTAATAAAGTTGAAACCACTGTTCCAGTGCCACTCCTTCGGGTGCTTCGAATGCAAATTGGCTCCTGCTCTTTGAAAATCAGAGCTGCCTTTAGTGGAGCGAGAGTGGCAGTGTACTTACTTGTGCTCACCAGAAGCTGCGTATTTATGGAATTCTGAATTTTTGGATTTTAGATGAAAGAAAAATACAGACACAGGATTCTACTTGTTATATTCCACTTTTTTTTTTTTTTATCAGATAATGGGTTCTGTATCTCACGAGAAGGGAGACTTTTCCTCTGCTTCCTCTCTGTTGTTACGGGGTAAAATTCTCAATTCTGTGAATTGAAATAAATCAGATTTGCCTTCAATTTAAATCTTTTCAAAAGTACTTGAGCACTTCTAGTTGTCTTCTGTTTTCAGACTGACAAGAACAACTCCTTCATGGATATATTGCTTTTCCTAAAACAGATGCAATCTTTGGAATCCCCTTTCCCAGCTCCTTTGTCAAAGGATCACAGGTTTCATGCATGTAAATCAGCTGGTGAATGGGGAAAAAAAATAGGTCACTTCTGTTAAGAGGGTGGTGGAATTGGTATCATTTTATATATGCACTTGCTTTCTGAAGCACACATTTAAAAAAAAAAATCAAACCCAAAATTGACCAAACACAAAACAACAATCAGCTGAAAGCCTTTGAATCACAATTTCTTATACTGGTATTCAGTGGTTTGCCAGACACTTAAACTGTGAGTATGCTTCTAATTTCCTTGCTGTTGGAGGAAGCAATCTAATCTTCACACTTTGGTGGCGTGGCATGAGAAACAGGACCAAGGTGGGACATGCAGGCCACCATAGCATCCCTGGGATTTCACACGCTCCAGAGGTTCATGTGCAATCATGAGGGTCTAAGATGGGGTGATTGTGCCTGGAAGGATATATTCCCCTTCCCTCCTGTCCCCCTCCCAGCAATTTTCAGTTTTGTTTTTGGTTTTTGTTCTTTTTTTTTGTTGTTTGTTTGGTTTTTTTGTTAGGGTTGTGTGGCTTCACCAGCTCTCATGTTGATACTGTAGCCCTTCACTGCACTTTGTAGCATCCACCTGTGCTTTGTGCCAGTGCTGGGTTGTTGTGTTAGCTTGTGGTGGCTGTTGCATGCTGTGTGTGTACATGTGCATGTGTGTGTGACGTCTGAAGTGCTCTCATTTGTTTCTCTTTTGAAATCCTGTCTCTGACCATCCCTCTTTGCCTTGGATGGAAGGGGACTGCATTGCTCTGATGTTGTGAACTAACAGCTGTGCTGAATTTGACACTGTTTTCTTTATCAGTTATTGCTTCCTTTTTCAGTCTTGCTATGTTGTATTTAATTTTATTTAACAGTTGTAAGCACATGCATTCTCTGACATTCTCTAGAGACATGTTGCTGGCTGCTTCAGTCCATTTACATTGAACACTAAGCAAAAATGCCCCAAACCATTTACTGAAAGGAGACTTCATTAACAAGTAGGTTAGTTAGGGCCTGTGTAGGTTCCTTGGTAATACGTATGCTGGAAAAAAAAGTAGCTTGGAGGACTACTTTACTGTAGATCTTTGAAGAACCAAACTGAAGCTCTTTTACTGTTAAGTGAATCTGCCAAAGTTACCTGAATGCTACCTCAAAAATATGCTGTATTTGCTGTAAATTCTTGGCGTATGTGGTATAATATCAAAATTTTAAATAACAGAGGGTTATACAGATATATATTATTAAATCTGTGTGGCTTACTCAGGCTTATGGTTCTGAAAGGTACTTCTAGACACTGCAGAGTAGTGTAGTCCTAATTCTGTTGTAAAATGCAAATCTATTCCAGTGCTAACCTCAGCATTTGTCCTAAGTGATGACACTTCAGGATGTGCTCAGTCTGTGCATCTGGAGAATCAAATAGTGCATGAATAAGATCAAGGCAGATTATAAGACTTGTAACAGTATTTTTACATGGCCTAGTAATAAAGGAATGGATATTTTTCAGAATGATGGAGATTTCAAGGATATATTTGACTTATTCTCTGGGTTATAAAAGGAAGGAAATAGCTTTTTCAAACACAGAAGTCCTTTTTGTTGTCTTTGGCATTGTTATAGTGTCATAGGTTGGTCTGAGATCTTGCTCACTGTGGAGCATTTGTACTCACAGCTGCTGTTGAACTGTCAGCCAAATACTTCTATAATGAAGGATGGCATATGCAAGTACTGCTAAATCCGTTGAGCCCTCTGTGGGGGGAAAGCACATCAGAAACCTATGGCATTATATAGCTTCTTACATGGAGCATTCTTGACAACAATTTTAGAGTACTTATTTCCAAGAATTCTAGAAATCTAAGATGTCAGACAAAATTTAGGAAAAGCCCTTCATGTAAGTGACAGCGTCATCAGCCCTCGACCCCAGAATCTGAATCCATGTATCAGGTCTCTCAAGATACCTAGAATTAATTAAACGCTTCCTGAAATTGGATAGGAAAGATGAAAAGGAGTTTGATTTATAAGCTAGCATGTTAGATTAACCTTTAGAGAAAAGCTCACTAACCTTCCCTTCATGCTGTCCCTCCCCCTAATTCCTGGAGGTTGCATGTGCTTCTCATCCTGCCAGTGCACTGCATTTCTTGTTTTGCGATTACTTTTGT
The DNA here is from genome assembly GCA_009867235.2 of Psittacus erithacus. Taxonomy (NCBI): domain Eukaryota; kingdom Metazoa; phylum Chordata; class Aves; order Psittaciformes; family Psittacidae; genus Psittacus; species Psittacus erithacus. The sequence goes on along the minus strand of WYDI02025177.1, from coordinate 90,122 downwards.
CTGTTGTCCCTCTGTCCTCAAAGATGATCACCGCACCTATGGCCCGAGGTGGGATGCAAATAAGACCACGGTTCCCGCCTACCACCGCTGTGTCTGCTACACCGCCAAGCTCCATTCCTTTGGGCGGACAGCAAATGCCACAGGTATTTACTGAGTCAAAGCACATCGTGTCAGGAATGGTGCAAAGCATTCAATATGTGATTATATAGCACTTGCTTTCAAGCAAGAAGTTCACTTTTTTATGAAACAACTAACTTGCTGGTGTTACTCAGGGTATTCGGTTGTTAAGGTTTCTTATGGATCCTTTATTCATTTTAAATAATAGGTTTTCTGAGAGCTTGGGATATCAAATAAAGCATTTTTAAAGCAATATAGATCTGTATTTTAATATGTACATCATCTGCATGTTCAGAATTGAGTCAAGTCTTAAATGAGAGCTTGTAGTTTCTGTTCAGTTTTTTTCCATACTCCACAAGTATACATTCATGAGTATTGCAAGTCGGTACTGCAGTGTCCTAGCTAAGTTGTGTCTGGTACCTTACTCATGTTCATGTTCTGTACAGTTGCTTCTTTCATTAATGGTAAACTTGGCTGATTTCAGTTTGAGTAGCTTCTTGGCATGATATTGGGAATGAGGAAAAAATGGACCTGTTCCTTTGTTTCATGGTTGTGTAGGTGGAACTGCCAGAAGGATTCCACTTGTACCTGCATCAGAGAAGAACCTGTGTAGGCAAGGCTGGCAGCACCATCCAGCTGTTGCTGGTAGATGCATGAGTACTGCATCTGCCTGGTGCAGGTCTGCATCTGCCTGGTGCAGGTCTGCATCTGCTAAAGACCTCATGGTCATGTTTTGCAAGCGAAATGTTTTGTTTTCAGGAAGCACGAATGGGGAGAAATAGAACTGAGTTCTTATCAGGAAGTCACAAAATGTGGCTCTCCTCTGCTGAAGTGTGCTGAGCCCTGTAATCAGTGATGGTTTAAATCCACATAATGATGATGGAATAGCATTCAACTGCATTTTTCTGTCTGTTATTCCTGAACCTTATGTCTTTGTTCTTCTAGATGCTAATTTTCTAATGTAATGTTAGATGCAATTTCAGTTCTCAAATTTGTTCATAGGTTTAATGAAAGTTTCTTCACTCTTTGATTTTTGTTTCCTTTGCAAGCTTGTTGTGGGGCTGTGGAATGTCTGAAACTTTGCTTCCTAGTGCTGCTGCACCAAGTTTAGTAGGCACAGCCTTTTCTCAGGAATTTACTAAGGTAGATACGGTAACCAGAAAGACTCTGCAGACCTAGGCAAACACATCTTTTGTTGTTTCTAATTTGAGATGAATTGTCACTGTTCTTACATTAACTGAAATAAAACCCAGGCATAGTTGCTGAGTCAAAAGAGAATTTACTTTGAACATTATTCACTGTAGCAGTTATAGGTAACTGAGACAGTTATCTGCATATGAATTATTCAGTGTTTGGTTTGACAATGAGGCCTTCTGATAGATATTTAAGGATTAGATTGGCTTAAATTTAATACTTGAGTCATAATGAAAGCCCTCTAGTTTAAGCATTCAGTGCCATAGGCTGATCTTTTAGTGCTGTCATGTCTGTGATTATTGAGGAGCATTGATTTCTGATACAAACTGAATTGGTCATCCAGGAGCACTCTCAGTATCATTCCAAGGATTGTGAAAATGATGTAGAAGACTGAACAACTAGAGAAGGCAGAAAAGGAAAGGAAATTTCTTTATGAACAATAATTGGAGTGAAAATGGCTCCAAAGCAGGTGGTAGTAAGATGAGTGAATGAGTCACAGTTTGATGCTGGCAGGAAGCGTGTTTTTAAAGCCAGTCTGACAATGCCATATACTTGACAGCTCTGGATCAGGATGAATCTGTAATGCTGTTTCCAAATCATTTTGATAAGGTTTTAGGTAGATTAGAACTTAGTTTTGTCATTTATGCCTCTTAATTTCATAAAATGCTTGAATAATATTATCTATGGGATATAACTGGCTTGTCATCAGAGCCCTTGCAGGTGTTCACAGCAGGAGTAAAGGGCTATAGCATATATCTGGTTATTAATAATTCATTGAAGACTGTCATCTCATTGACCTCAGTACCAAAAGTTATTTAGACTTGGTGGTAGGCAGTTCAGTGTCTTTTCTCTTTAGAAAAATAACTTGGTGTTGCACTGAAGAGTCCGAAAAAGGGGATATGATATCAATACTGAGTGGCTATTTTTACTCTGTATAACAAAAATGTCAATCTGTGGTTTTTTTACCTTAAGTCTCAGTTGACTCTGCAGTGCTTTTTTTTTCGTTTAGTTGGGATTTTGTTGTTGTTGTTGTTACTGTCTTTTCAATGAAAAGGATGTATGTAGTGACAGTGTAATAGTGATTTACACTGTATTGCACAATCTCCTGGTCTTTTGAATTGCCAGAGTATTAGAACTGATTTTTTATTTTTTTAAACTTCGCTGAAGCTTGAGCCTGAATAGTAACCAAAGATGAACTGCTTCAACGTTAGTGGCACTTTTTGAACAGCTAAGAGAAGATTCATGCTCCGTATTTGGATTCACTCAAGAAACCTACTCTTACTGAAACTTACTTAAAGATTAATACTTAGATTTAGCAATTAGATAACAAAATTATTGTAGTCTGCAGTAGTGTGAACTTCCAGTTTATTGTTGGTGCAGAAATATTCAGCAAACTGAAAATACATGGGTGCAAAACCAAGTAAACCTGAGTTAATATTAGAATGAAGCAAGGGATACTAGCTTGACTGGGAACATGGAAACTTGTATCTGAACTTATTTGAAGCTCTGCAGAGTTGACATTTTGTCATGTAAAGCAGCATAATGGTGAACTTTAAACCCAGTTTGCAATGGAGTAGGCAAGGCTGTGCTTACTGGCTTAAGGTTGAAACTGTTAAGTACACTCTAAGTAGTGTAATGGTTTCTAGAGTTTTCCTTTGGACTCAGTATTTTTACTGTTCCTCATTACCCACCACTTTCTTGTTGTAGTCTCCTTTTTCTTGTTGATAGCTTCTTCATGTTGTACACTCTTTCTGCTACGAGCTTCTGAAAAAATCTCACCAGCGTTATTTACTGTGTGCTGTTCCTTGCTTGAGACTCAGCAGACTGGATGTAGGCGTTATAGCTAAGTTTATCTTCCACCATGGTGTGCTCTGAACACTAAGAATAGCTTAGATTTAGTGGTTACTAAGTGCAAACTTCTGTCATGCAAGCCTAAATATCCTTTGAGCAAGATTTTAGAAAAATGGGGTTTGGTGTCATGGTTAGGTCACTGAGTTGTAGAGTTGCAGAGCAGATTCACATTCATTGGGCTGTAATTGCTGTCCATGAATGTGTTTGTAGATACAGCAACTCTCTTCCCTAAGTGAAAAAGTACCTAGTTGCATTTCCTTATGTATGTGGAAGATGAATGGGCAGTAACTCTAGAGTTAAATGAGGAGCTAAATGTGTTTAATGGAGTTAAAGCTCTGGAGGAAGGTTGGTTTGTTTGGGTTTTCTTTTTTTGTTTGTTTGTTTGTTTTCTTTTGAGTTTTCTGGTATATTTTGTCATTTGGTTTTGGGTTTTTTCATTTAAGCCTTCTCTTTAGTGGAAGTTAATTGGAAAGAGCATTCTCTAGAAGTTAAAATTTCATTAAACTTTTGTAATCTTAATCCATATCCTGCAAATGATGTAGAAATCTGAAGCTAGAAGCATCTTTAAATCTGTTCTATAGAAAGACAACTGAAATTATTATGTAGCAAATTAACTGCTTTTGAATTAAAGTAGGGCAGTAAGTTCAGAATTGCACACTTCTGAGGACATGTTTTTAACACCATCACAATTTGATTAATATTAAACATTAGACTTTGGTATTCTGAAATTAAGCGGGCAGAGCAAACCTGTTGGAAGAAGGAAAGCTGTTTGCCTGTGCATGTACATAGATCAGAAGGGGTAATATAAAAAAAATCTAATTAATTCTCTGCTTACATGCAGAGTAGATGCTGCATGTTCTTTTCTTTGCTTTTCTGCAACATTTGTGAATTAATGTGAACGGATCTTGGTGTTGAAGTAGATACAGAAGCTTAAATCTGGCAAAAGCCCTAATGAAATCTTTCTCCTTCCTTCCCAGAACACAAGGGTTTAAGTTTTCAGAAGTAATTTTCTGTAACCAACTTCGGACACTTAAAAGGAGCCTGATTTTTAGGAAATGATAAGCCACTAAAAGTGATCTTAGTTTGTTTTGATGGAAAAAATGCACCCAGCATCCATATGGGTAACTTCTAAATCACTTGATGTTTGATAGAATGTTAAATAGAATTGTAAAACCATCAGGGAATGCTTTTTGCAGTGTTTATCCTAGCATCCTTCCAGAGTGGTGAGATGCTTGGTTTCTGTGGGACGCAGTCTATGCTTTTCAATCTCAGAAATGTTTTCCTCGCTGTTGAGAAGACGTGCTGCTAGAAAAAAAGAATAAAAAATCCACCTCCTAGGAGAAGCAGTAATCACAGCTTCAGCATTTGTTGATTATGGAGAAAATGGCAGTATCACAGCTGATTAAAACATCATTTCAGCCTCACTTGTTCTAGATATCTTTGCAAGAGAGGTTGTGAAGATAATGGGGTAATTGAAAATGGAAAAAGAAATCTTAGTACGTCAGCCTGTGTTTGATGTTGAAGCTGTGCTGTGAGGGATTGTACAGTGGTATCTTCAGGTTTAGCAGTTTTACATTTGCACCTAGCTGGAGATTGTTTGGGCCCATTTTTCTTTTTTTTTTTTTTTTTAGTGAAGTGTGACTTTTTGCATGCTGTAATGGGGTGTTCCAAGCAAAGCATTTCTTGTCATATTCAGTGTGTACATGCAAAAGCAGGTCGTGCAATACTTGCTTTTTCATGTGCGCAGTATCATGTCCTCTGGAAACAGTTAGATGATTTAAATGCATATTTAATGAGTGAAGGACAACACCAAGTTGCAGTGCCCATGAAGTGTCTGGGACTAGTGGATTACTGGGACTTTTGCTTAAAAATGCTTTAGACCGTGGGAAACAGAGTTGTTAATTCATGAAGGTGCTAACAAGTGACTTACAGAATGGGTGCTTGGATTACTGAGTCACAACATGCAGCCTCTGGAGGCTAGTTCGATTTATCTTTGTATGTATGTGTCTATAACCTCAGGTCACAAGAACTCTGCATGTCCCTTAAACAAACATGATCGCTTAGTATCTGCACTACTGTGCACTACTGTGGAACAGGTTTTTTTTCTTTGTTTTAAGTGATCAAGGGGAAAAGCGTCCATTAGAACAAATAGAGAAGTTGCTCTAACTTGAGCATCATCTGGCTCTGGCACTTTGTTGTGTAAAGAATACACTTAATTGTTACACAGAGTTTGGTAATGCTCTGGAAATACTCTTACTCATCTTTTTGTCCTTTAGACATACCTCGTCATGCTCCTAAGGTCAGAAAGGCACTTCATTTAATTTCTCATCCAGGCTTTCAGCTTGGCATGTTTCTATCTTCACCCAGTTTTTCAAAGCTGAATGTTTGAGCAAGATGTTGATGATTTGGCTTACCGTGTGCTTTTGTCCTTCCTTCATCCTAAAGAAAACCCGTTGGGAAGCTACAGTCAAGTTTGACAGACTGTGAAGATGAATTCAAATGTCAAAATAAGGAGGAGTTTTTATGGCTGTTAATTCTCCAGTTAGAACTGTCTTTACTTCCTGCTCTTCTTTAGTACTAATAAAGTACAGGTTTTTCAGGTGGCATTACTGATATTTTAATTGCAGTGTGATGGTTTGGGAAATAAAAAACAATGATTATACAGTTATTCAAATTATGTGCAGTCTTAATGGTTATTTCTAATAAACTTGATGTGAAGTACTGCCCTGAGAGCCTTAAGAGTAATACAGGTGAGACTTGTTATGGGAGAGAACAGGAAACTTAACACTTTAATTTCTTGTAGGTCTGAGGATATGCTTCTCTCCATAGGTAAAGCCTTTTAGTTAGGTTCCCATCCTTTACTCCCTTTTGTTGTTATTGATCTTATCTTTTTCCACATTTCAGGTCAGCCAGAACAATATTACCATGATGTCATCCCCATCTCCTGTCCAACAAGCTCAAACCCCCCAGTCAATGCCTCCTCCACCACAGCCGCAGCCATCTCCTCAGCCAGGCCAGCCAACTTCTCAGCCAAATTCAAATGTCAGGTGAGCTAGACTCTTTGTCAGTGCTGTAAGAGTGAGGTTTTCAGAAGCATTCAATTTATCTTACGCAGTTTCCATTGAAGTCAGTGAATTTTGATAACTTCAGTGAAAGTATAGGCAGGATTGTGCTGAATACAGTCTGAAAATCTCTATTTTAAATAAAGAAACTAAGAAATCTTCACCAAATCTACTACTGACAGAGCTACACAGTGCTGTAATAAAGCCTGCTAAAAGCATATCTGCTTACTGATCATGCTTCCTTGTCATATTCTGGCAGGTTTGATTTTTGTGCTTATTTTTCAGCTCTGGCCCAGCTCCATCACCCAGCAGCTTTCTCCCCAGTCCATCTCCACAGCCATCACAGAGCCCAGCAGCTGCACGAACACCTCAGAACTTTAGTGTCCCATCCCCGGGTCCTTTAAACACTCCAGGTAAATGATCTGAGTACTGTACTGCAGACCATGAGTTGGGGTATGTTTTGGTAACTAATAGTTCCACCAAAAATTTGTATTTTTTAGCATGATGTAAAGTTCAAAGAGTTCTACAGAGCAGCCAGCATTGCAAGTAATGAACATGGCGCATGTACCACGTAACACAACACTGATATCTTGCATCAAAATTTATAGACACTTCTTTTCTCATTACTGAACTATGTAATGGGTTTTTCTAACTTCCCAAGTCTTTTGAAAAAAGAACGATACTTGATTTAATAGAGCAAGTTTATAAAGGCATAACGGTGTCTTAGTTCCATGCAGGAAAGAACCCATAGCAACAGCATGTAATTGTAAAAGGTGTAACCACTTAATTGCAGGTGGCAGGCTGCTTTGCTCCAAAGCACCTTCCTAGGTGTACTCTGACATTTGTGCTCTTCTCTCTCCCAGATGTAATAAGCAGTTTGATACCGTGAATGCAAGTAACATGCCTAGCTCCTTCTCATACCATGTTGTGTGCTCTGCAGTTGGAAAGCACTGACTTAAGGAAAACTGCCGCAAATTCAATGTGTTGATTTAGTGTTCAATGCACCAGAGTGAAGGCAAAATGAGGACCTAGAAAATGGGTATATGAAACTTTGGACTGTTTCAGAAAAAAAATTTATTAAAAGAGAATTGCTGTTCTGTCCACAAACATGTTATTTCTACACAAAGACTAGAGGATTGGACAAGCCCTTAAACTATAAGGTATCCAGTTGTGAATTTGGATATTTGATGTGAGCTATGATTTGGGAGTGCCACATCTCAGACCTGGATTCTGAAATGCAAGAGTGTTTTTCTGCAGTATCTATCGTCCATGTGACATGCAGTCTTTACTTCTTGCCAGGAAATCCAAATTCTGTCATGAGTCCAGCCAGTTCTAGCCAGTCAGAGGAGCAACAGTATCTGGAAAAACTCAAACAGCTATCAAAATACATTGAGCCACTCCGGAGGATGATCAATAAAATAGATAAAAATGAAGGTGAGGTTTCCTGTATTTAGTTGTGCATTTCTCTCTTTCAGCTATCTCTTCTGTTGAAAGTAGCAGGAACTTGTCTTTCGTGATGGTTTCTATTCTAGGGATTGAAATTGACAGTGGGGGTTAGATGCTTTTCTTGCCTATGACTGTAAAGATTTACTGTGAAGAACAGATAAAATCCTCATCCTTAAATTCTCTTCAGTTTTGCTTTACTACTTATGTTTTTGGGACACATAGAGCTTACACAATGGACATACTTGTTTTGGATATGCATGCTTTCACTTCTAACATTATATTGTATTCCTGTCTGCAAATATGGAAGCTATTCTTGTAGTCAGTGTTTGTGTCTATGATATTATTTCAGATAGGAAGAAGGACCTGAGTAAAATGAAGAGTCTGCTGGATATCCTGACTGACCCTTCAAAACGGTAACTCTTCCTTTTGCCTGGACATCAGATTCCTCAGCTTTTCCAGAAATTTGTTGTTTAGTATCCAGCCCTGTTGGCATTGAGGCTGTCTCCGGGGCTTATATACCATGAATACTTCAGCTAAGGTGACCTTTTCGTGGTGGTGAAATTTCTCCTCTTCTGCAGGTGCCCTCTGAAGACACTACAGAAATGTGAAATTGCTCTGGAGAAGCTGAAAAATGATATGGCTGTGGTATGTAATGCTGTGAAGTATCAAGAGATAAACAGTTAATTCCAAAAGGTGATATGATTTGCCAAGACAATTTTTTGCATTTCTTGGTGTCATGCTGTTAAGACTTCAAGTAAGATTGGAAAAAATAAGGGAACAGAAAAAAATGGGCAAGCATTTACTTTATGTAAGTCACCTGAATGTTTCTTTTAGCTGAACTTTCAAATTTTTGTACTTTGTGCAAAGACTTGAGTCTTTTCTAGAAATTTTTCCAGCAGATTTCAGGACAAATTTCCTAAGTGAGAGCTGTGAATGTTTTTTTTTGTTATTATTTATTTCCCCCTTAATGTTACTGTGTGCAGTTTTGAGAATCAGTTGCATTTCATGCATTGGAAGATTACCACTATAAAATTTTGCAGAATCAATAGTAAAGATTTCTTTTTTGGTGATGATTAAAAGAAAAGGGGCTTCTCTTCTGTTGCAGCCTACTCCACCACCTCCCGCAGTGCCCCCCACCAAACAGCAGTATTTGTGTCAGCCACTTCTGGATGCTGTTTTGGCCAACATCCGTTCACCAGTCTTCAACCATTCCCTTTACCGTACATTTATGCCAGCTATGACTGCAATTCACGGGCCACCCATCACGTATGTATCATGACCTGCTGTCTGTCTTATGTTCATTATTTAACAAAAAAGACGTTTATCTGTAGAAGCTTTTAAAAGAACAGATGGGTTTATGGATGGGTGTGAGCTATAGCTGTCCTTTTTGTAGCTGTAAAATATTTGACAAATGCAGAGTTGGCACAATATTTTCACCTAGTCCTTCTGTGGACTGTATTTTGCACAGAGCTCCAGTTGCTTCCCCTCGAAAACGGAAATATGAAGAGGATGAAAGACAAACCATACCAAATGTCTTACAAGGGGAAGTTGCAAGATTAAATCCTAAATTCCTGGTGAACCTGGACCCTTCCCACTGCAGTAATAACGGCACAGTTCATCTTATATGTAAGCTAGGTAAGCAAGAAGAAACTAAGGGCTGAATTCAGAAAGAAGTGCTGAGCTTGGTTGAATTATTTTTTGCTAACAACCTTGAATCTTGCTAACCTTTGGCTTCTGCATGAAGTCTGTACTTGCCAGATTCAGGGCAGTACTTAATCATGACATTCTGTGCAGCCTGCCTCAGGGTACACCTGGGGATTTCATTTGTGCTGATTGATCCTTTCTTTGCACTGAAGCTGCAGTTGATAATCTCATTTAGTGGCTAGAAAATAATGTTGCTGTTAACAATCTTTATTCGTGATTTGACCTATACTGATATGTGAGAATTGTTCTGCTTCCAACAACTAGATCAGAGCTAGGGAAATGTTAATTTTCGGGAGGGTCTGTTTCAGTTTGCACTAGTGATCACTGCCAGTGGTATATGTTCAAGAAAAATTCATATTGCATCTTTTTTTGGTCTCAGCTGAATAATTATAAAGTGTTATAGTCTATTAACTTGTTTTGCTCTTGCATTCCAATGAGGAAAATAGATTCTTTCCTCCTCCCCTCATTTGAGAAATTGGAGCTGGAAATTAAGTGTCTAACTTGGTGAAGTTCAGCTGATGAAATGGTGAGAGTGGCAAGGTGCCGAAATGTGTAAGAGATGGAGCTACATTTGCCAGGCTTTTCTTCCAAGAATTTAAGTGTTGCTAAAGCAACCAATGAGATTGCCTTTAATAAAAATTGAGATGTACAGGTTGGTTACTCCTTGGGGTGAGTCTAGATTCCAGACTGAATCATGCACAAAAAACCCTCTCACCAGCAAGGACTGCTTTGTTCTGATGGGAATTGTGTTTGCGTTCTAGATGACAAGAATCTTCCAAATGTACCACCACTACAGCTCAGTGTTCCAGCGGACTATCCAGATCAGAGCCCTCTGTGGATAAAAAACCCTAGACAGTATGGTATGAGGATGCTAGCATGACACTTATTGGGCATGTGCATGCAGTAATAGTGGGGAAATGTGAACATTGTATATTCATCTTTTTTTAAATACTGTTTTTACTGTAACTCTATACATGTTACCTCTTTCTTTCCAGCAGCCAATCCCTTTTTGCAGTCCGTGTATCGGTACATGACTTCCAAACTATTGCAACTTCCAGACAAGCATTCGGTCACGGCACTCTTAAACACCTGGGCACAAAGTATTCGTCAGGCCTGCCTCTCTGCTGCATAACATCTCACTTCCTAAACCGTGAAGCAAGAAAGAAGGTCTCAACAGCTGGTCTCTTCCACATGCAACTGGAAAATCGCATTTTGGTGAGGGTACTTCAGAAGAAAGAAGCCTTATGTTGTTTCGTTTCTAGGTGTCGGGTTCAGTAGAGAACCTGATGTTAGACTTAGTTTTCATGCTTTTTATCTTCTGCCTCTGGACTTTTGCCAGCATTTTCAAATATACAAAATGTGTATATATGGTTCTTGAGACTGTATTAGGGTGAGTTTTTATTGTCTTCTTAGAGAAGAAATTATTTGTGGACTTCCGTCAGGGAGTCTGGTATAAGAGGGAGTAGGGAGAAAATGTCCTAATTTGCTTCAGAGTATGCTCAGTGCCAGTATTTGTTTCACACTGTGTGTTTTGTGACTTGATACTGCCCCAGAAATAAATTAGCTGCAACTAGAATGTGGTTGCAAACTTGTCAGTGGTTGCAGGAATCTTTTTCCTATTTGTTTTGCCCAGAGATGGGATGAATTAGTTTGTTTTTCTTTTTACAGCATCCCTCAAATACTTGAAAGAAATCTGGATAATTATACGTGGGGATGGGGAACAAAATGGGGGTGGGGGGGAAGTATTTTATAGCTTATTGAAACATTACTTTGTTTAAATGGTTGGGTTTTTGTTAGCATGGACCATGTTTCTCGTTGCCTCACTTCTGGAGTGAGAAAAAAGGGATGCTAATGACACACTGTACGTAAAGGTGTGGGGGAACAAACCCAACAGTATAAAGCCCTAGTAACAAATCAGTCCAGCGGGTTTGTAGCTACATTTGTTTTACTAAGTCTCTCTGAGGTGTCTGGCTTTCTTTGGGAGTTGATGCAGTTCAGTGAAAATGCTTCTGTACTTCATCAGTTTGTTTAAAAAGAAAAGTTAAAACCAACATAGCTCAGGAGTAGAACTGACAACTAAGATTTTGTGCCTTGAGCAATGATGGGCACTCAAATTGGTCATCAGCTGCCTTATCATTGGGCACTGCTAATGAAAACATTTGCCATGAGTAACTAATTTCATGTATAGTGTGATGGTTTTTTTTTCCCCATGCTTATAAGTTGGTCACTCTTAATTTCCTGGTGCAGAACAATTTCAAATTTCAGATGTTCCCATTGCATCCTGCTCCATCTCCCTGTATTGTGCAGCAAACCTTAAAGAGTAGCTGAGCTCTCTTCTGGTAGTGACAAGGAATTGCTATGACCTTTGTAAATCTGTGTGGTGTCATCAGTTTTAGGATGTTTTTAACTGTGGGTACTTAGTAAGCACTGACTGAGGCAGCAGAATGCCATCAGTATTTTGTACATGAACTAATGCATTATCTGCTTGTTTCAATTGTAATAAATTTAGTATTATTCCTGTGTTGGATGCTAACATTATACTGCTCTTGCGATGTTGATCCATAGATACCAGTTCTGTTGTGTCCATTTTGGTGATGCTTACATTGTTCTATGGTAAGTGAAGACTTAAAGGCTTTGAAGTTTAGGGGAGGAAATAATGGCTCTTCATCCCATGCAACACTATCTTTATGGTCCTCATAGTGAATTGGAAGACCTGGTCAAGAGATTAGTAATGGTATCTACAATTGAAAGATGTAGATTTTTAACAATTGAAAGATGTAGATTTTTAACCAGTTCTGTTACATGGCTGAGTCTTTCCTTAGGGCAAAAGAATCAGTGGCACCAAAATAGTTTATAATATATAATTAAATCATAATCCAAGAAATGAAGGTAGAAGCAGGGGGTTAAAGGTATTGCCAGGGTCTAACACTAAGTTGCTTACAGCATTTTTTTCTTAACAGTTAAAACATATCTGGAAATAGATGCAAAATGTGTATCCCTCAGATTTACAATAAATTTCCTAGTGCAGGTTTCAGAGCAGTCACTGTAGCTGCAGTACTTTTCAGTTTCCTTCAGACAAGATGCAATGAGATGTTAGACTGAGGGTGGGGTAGACATGCTGACACACAGCAGCTTCCCAGGTGGGAGGTAAGTCATGAAAACTGGAAGTGGGTCCTGTACCCACAGTGTGTCAAATTAACAGCTGTGAACTGGTCATTGCAGCAGATGAGGTAGAAGGCTGGTCTGCTGAAAAAAGAGAGAGAAATGATGACCCAAGTCCTGTGACTGCAGAGATGATTATGGGAGTGGCAGTTTAAGCAAACAAGTTTGCAAAGCCAAGGCCCTCAAGTATCAAATTGCTCAAATCAAACTTGCACCAGCACAGTTACCTTACAGCATCACAGCCAGGACAATGACTGTGAGTATGAAGTAACTTTTCGTACAGTTGGTGTGGAGCATGGTGCGATGCAGCCCTCGTGCAGCTGTAAAGGTCAAGTAGACTGATTGATTTGTTAGCAAAAATGGTTATTGTAGGCTTACTTTCATACTACTGAATGCTTTTGTTCCTACAGCATAGTTTTGGATGTTGATTTACATCCAGCATAAGCTGAATGGCCCTAAAATGGTGATTAGCCATAAGCTCTAAAGCTGTTTTCTTACTGATCCTCATTTCACTTTGATTAGTTGTCTCTCCCACACACACACACCATCATGACATAGTTTTAGAGAGCTCAGAATGGTTGGGGGTTTTTTGACTGTTACCTTTCAAAGCTCATCTGTCAGGATTCCTCTTTGTGGCATCTCTTGATGCATTGCGCCAGAGAACATTTGGTGTTAATAAAAATATCTTGGAGAGAGTGAAAATTGCAGGAGGGAGTGAGAGAGAACACAGGGACAGAAGTTAAACAGGCAGCTGTGCTTGCTGTGTGCTGTACCCTGAGGGCAGGAACAGGCTGGTGGGAAAATGGAGCACCTTAGTCCTGGGGAAATAGGGATGTTTTGACATCACAGAATAGACTCTGAAAACACCTGATTTTTATTGTTTAGTACTGTTAGGTCATGCTATTTTTTAATAAGTGACTACTGAAGTCCTCACCCTTGATTAGAGATGCTTTGAGGGACACGTGTTTTGCAGTTGTTGAATGTATTCTCTCCAGAAACCCACCATACCTTTTACTGAGGAAATCTCTTTAGTCCTGTGTCATCATGGGGGTAATTAATGTGATGACAAGCCAAGGATATACCATAAAGGCATCTAACATAGAGATGCACATGACTTCATTTAAAAAAACCCAAAAACCAACCTTATATATAGTAGTGTCATGGAAGTTGCTAGAGAGCCTATAGTCTTGCTTCTAGAGGACAGCACTAAATATTCCTTCCACTGTAATGTTAAATCTGGCAAAATCCCTAATGAAATCTTTCTCCTTCCTTCCCAAAACACAAGGATTTAAGTTTTCAGAAGTAATTTTATGTAACCAACTTCGGACACTTAAAAGGGGCCTGATTTTCAGGAAATGATAAACCACTAAAAGCGATCTTAGTTTTGTCTTGATGAAAAAATGCGCCCAGCATCCATATGGGTAAGTTTGACTGTGTTTGGTTTATGTTTCAGAACTTTAGAGTCTCATAGTAGCTAACCCCAGAGCTTGTAATAAAAAAACACCAACCAGCCAGAAAACCCCCACCCCCCAAAACAAACCAAAAACCCTCCAACTCTCCCACAAACCCCCATGACCTGGGAGGTGGTAATCTAAAAGGGGACTCCCTTACTCTGAAACTTTGGGAACCAAAGAATATTGCATTCCTTTTTTCCCTGTGCTTCCAAGGTAGCTGAAGCATATGAATTTTGTGTGCAGCTCAGGTTTGTTAAAATGTAGCTCAGGCTAGTGCTGAGAATATTGGTGCATTTTATTTCTAGTAAGATGCCTCCAGCTTTTTACCTGCTGTTGCTACATGGGTAGTGGCTTAGAAGAAACAGTATTTCTAGCTCAAACTTCAGACCCTCACCTATTTTGTGTAAACTGACCAGAGTGCTCTTGATTAAAGTTCCTTTCAGTATAAAGGCTCATTCTTCCCCCCCTCAAAAAACCCCAGTGATTCACTAGATTCTACAGAATGCTTTTATAAAAATAAAATTTACTTTACTCCACAAGACCACATCAGTTGTTTATAAAACTCAATTAACTTTAATATTAAAAAATAGTTTAGGAAGATCTGATACAGGAATTCAAACAGTCACTGAATCACAGGTTTATCCTTAAAACATTTATTTTTACAAGTGTAACCTGAAACAAGGAAACTAGTGTTCATGTGGCTTCCATCTTTCAGAGAAAAAAGTCATTACTGTGGCATAAAGAAAATATCCAATCAGGATAATGAATGTGCAGCCCACTGGCCCAATGTTAAACCAGGATGCAATGAAGTAGATCATCAGCAAAAAAATAAGAGTCCGGTAGCTAGCCAGAAACCTCAGACTGATTCTTGGTCCCCAGTTCTGACTTGTTCTGTCCTTCACCATGGGACTACACCTGATTTTCTTTATGAGATGGGGCTTGATAAGATGGTAGCGACAAAATCTGCCAACAAAATCTTCCCTGGAGCAAAGCACATCCATCTGATCAGCAAACTGAGGTAAGAAAAGTTTAAACATTAGTATTCTATTATAACTACTGCCATAAAATAAGTGTAACTTACTTTGCACTTTTCTTCATTTATAGGAGGGGGGGAAATAATCAAAATGTACTCGAAAATAGTAGAACTGCTTTAGTGCAGACTTGCCTTGTATCTCTTAAGCCTACTGGAAGAAAAGGATTTGCTCTTCCTGTTTCAGAAACATTCATTCTGAATGATACTCCACTTTTCAAACATCAAGCATAATGACTACATTTAAGCTGTCATATTACAGGTAGAGAAGCAGGCCTGATACTACTGGGGACTACTTATACAGACCACAGTAAAGGAGGCAGAGCAAGAACAAACTAGCATTGTATATGTGCAAGTGCAGTGAAGAACAAATTTGCAATGGAAAACACAAAGAGGAGGCAGTGCTGTACTTACCCTTGCATTAAGCACAGAGGATAACCGAAATAGGAGGCGGACAAGAGTGGCATTTTCGTAGCTTCGAATGGGCTGAAGCTCAGTATCACCTTGATACTGCACCTCAAATCTACGTAAGCCATTTATGATCTGGAAATAGGAAAACAAACCCCTTATCTTGTAGCTCCCATATGAAACACCTTTATGCAGGCACCTCTCTTAGCCCCAGGATGTAGAAGGACAACTTGTGGGGTTTTGGGTTTTTTTTTTTTCAAGAACAATCTAGGGTAGCAATATGGAATCTTTCTTTTCTCACCTGGTACCTGCCAAGGGGTGTAAGAATAAGGCCATCGTCACTTTCAATGCAGTCTGGAAGCTGGTTTTTCCCATTCTTGTCTTGAGCCATCTCACAGTTCTTCATCATCTGGGTCAGTTGGGCTCCATTCAGCTACTCAGGAATAACACAGATACCAGGAACTGCTTAATAGCAGTTCTAATAACTTCTATGATTCTATGAACAGCACCTCAGTTAGACATTAAAAGAGAATAAAGGTCTCCATATTTCTTGTCTCTGCTCTTCAAATCCAGGAGAGGTGTTCTGTTTTATATGTACCTTACTCCTTGAGAGCTGTCAAATGGCTGTCTCCTAGGTCAATTCTATATAAGGGAGTGTAGGTGACAGAAATTAATCTATTCTTTTAAGTTTAACCAAATACACCGACTACTTCTAGTTCATAGCTGCAGTTATTTATTTGTATTTTCATAGCTCTACACTTAGAAGATACTGGACTGGTTTTAAAATTTAAGCCATGCCTTGCCTGTTTGTAAACATGAGAACAGGCACAAGTTAAAGAGACAGGTTTGGTCTAAACTATAAATTCCAATAGGAGTGTACACTTGAAACAAAGTAGGCTTGATATTTAGAAATTCAGAGCATCTAGTTTCATCTGTATTGAAAGGGGTTTTGAAGTGGTCAGGGTAGAGTCAAGCCCAGAAGATGTTTACAACAAAATGTGCTAGCAGGGTATCTGGATGGCTTTGTGACTCCACAAAGTACAAGAGAGACACAAGTAGGTTTGAGGGATCCTGACTCTTGTACACATTGCTACACAGGGAGAGTTTGTAGAAAGATATTACGTACCTTAAAGATTTGGCACAAGTATTCCAGTGCCTTCTCTAAATATTCATCTGTTTTTTTGATGCTGTCTTGCCCAATTTCATCAAGGTCATTGCCTGTGTAAGAACCATTCATCTCAGATGGTGTAAATCTAAACCACGAAAAGAAGGACTGGCTAGCCATTGTCTCTGCAGAATGGTCCGATATGGATTTTGCTGTCTGTTGTGCCTGACAAATTAACTGAGCCAGTTTTAACACCTAAAACAAACAAATAAAATTGTGTGGGACAAAGATAAAGGACCAGTAAGCATCAATATATGCATAAAACTGCACTTTGATACCTGGCAGTGACAGCGCAAACCCACTCTCTTAGCTAATACAGGCTTGTGTTAAGACTGTTAGCTGCATTTCCATTAGGGCAAAGGTAGTTATTGTGTGCTGCTTAGGTTTTTCAGCTGCCTTTTATTTCCTCCTGCTATTTTTACCTGATAGATACTAATGAATCAAGTGAATTAGAAGTTCACAGTAAGCATGTCTGAGAGGAAATACTCATTATATATATATGTATGTAATATAATACTCATAAATAACAGCAAGCTGTTACATTAACTTCTATTTAGCAGAGCAAGTAGGTTTTTACAGCTGTGCTGGACTGAGACCCCTCAGGTTCCAGAAGTTACCATCAGCGAAGTTAATAATACAGTAGGGCAGGGTGTGAATTTTTCCACTCTTCACTTATAATATAGATGCTAAGCACTGAGAAAAATCCTGTCAAAATAGAAAGACAGGTGAAAGTTGTTGCTTACCAAATTCCTGACTTCTGTGCCAAACATCTGTTTATACTGGGAGTCCTGGCCTTCTAGGCTGTAAACATGATTCTTCACCTTAAATGAGGCATCTGCAGTAGTTGGAGGCCATGATGAGAAGAAAGCTCCACCAAATGTGGGAGTCATAAACAATCTGTGTTGGCGATGGGACATAACAAGTTCTGGCTGCAGGAATAACTGTTCTCCTAGATGTTGAGAAAAGGAGTGAAGATGGTCATATAATACTCCCTGTTGTGCCTGGGAAAAGTCTAGCTACAAAGAATCCTGAGGCTGCTGGACAATTTGCTTTTAGATAAAAAGGCAGTTCTAGGAGGAAAGAGGCCTTAATTACCTTTTTCATTTAATTCTCGCTGCCCACAGCAGAAAATGCCAGAATGCATTTAAATGCAGACCATACAGATGTTTTAAGCTTGTAAGTTTGGGTTTTGAGGTTTGTTCCTTGGTTTCCTTTTTTATTTTTTTTTTTCCAAAGGCCCAGTAGAGTGTCGTAACACTTCAGACATTGATACTTGTGGTATCTTGCCTGTCCCAAATTTACTGTATTTTAATTATCCTGAAGAGCATATTTGCATAGCTGACTAGTTATTTTGCTAAGTGTAAATACTTTTAGAGATATAAGAACTTTTAATCCTGAGATAAATAATCAAGTGAGACAAGTGTAAAAAAGCCTGACTTTACTGTAAACACCCAGTACTGAGTTCTTTATTCTTTAAAAAAGAATCATGGAATGAAAGCTAAGTGATGGTGACTAGAAAAAACTGTAGACTTAATAAACCATTATTAAACAAACATTAGTGAAGACACAGACTTTTGAGTGGCAAAATAGCATGCAAAATGGGAGTAAGTATTCATCTCAGTGCTTCTGAGGTAAGATGTAGCCATTGTGAAGAAAGATTGAGACAGGAAAGCATAAGATCTCAAAATACCTATTTACCTTTCAGGATCATTTCAGCTAGATTGGGCTGAGCAAAGACCTTAGCTACTCGGAACACCATGAAAGCATTTTTTGGACTGACCAAGTCTGTTCGAAGAGCTCTGTTCAGAAATCCTGCAAACAGCTTAGTATACATGAGTAGGTTTTCCTGAATGAAGGTAGCCCTGTCAAAGTAAGTACAGGATTTGTGAGTACAGCTATTAAAATAATTGTTGTTTTGTCTTCTGCCAAAAGAGTCATTAAGTTTCATACTGTCTCCAGAAAGATGGTGTATTTGCACCAAGACGAAAGATTAGTCTCAAACCAAAAGCTTTTGTTTTAAGAAATTGTCTCTAATCTTGTACAAGAAACTAATTCAGACTGAAATCCTACTCGAGGTTTGGTTTAGGTTACTCACAGCTGCTTTTCTCCTTACCATTTCTCTGACACGCTGTGAGGTAAGTGCTCTGTGCTTTGCAGCGGCTTTTCTGGAGCATACCTCCATGGCTGCAAGTAACTTAACCACATCTCAAGAACCTAAGCAAAATCACACATAAAAGCACGTGAGTACTGATACTTTTTCGAAAGACAGAAAGGGGTGAATGTTATCTTAATGGCAATTAAAAGTTTTTAGGAATAAAGCTCTCTCTCATAATCTGAGTGACTTTGAAAAACAACTGAAAAACTAAGTACATGTTCATTAGGACCAATGTGAATTTTCTGTAATACACAAATAATACCGCACTCATGCAGCAGCTACAAAAAAAGAAAACTTAGTTGGTGGCTACATTTAGGGTGCATTTAACAGCTCTGATAGTGTTCACTGAATCCTTGTTGAACTAAGTAAACAAGATGCTACATGAGTATCATTTCAGCTCTGGTCTTCTGTGCAGGCATACCCACCACCCTGAGGAAACACAGTGGAGTAGCCAAAGATAGATTTCCCATGGCCTCTGCAGTCATTTCTTCTGACACTGTGCCTTGCATGTGTACCTCAAACACTGCGATACAGCTAACTGTAAATCCAGTAAGATCAAGCCTTGTTACATTCTGCATTTTTAAACTTCTACATTAATTACCAAGAGTCATGGTCTGATACATTTCTTTTACTGCTTGCAGGAGGTAATATTAGCAATATCTCTCACAAATTACATCTTACTGCTTTTGTTTATGACCTACTGTATTACGATATGAAGAAATTAGGACCTATAAGAATGTAACACCTCCTTCTTTTCAATCAACAGCCATTTTCAGTGTCAGGAAAATCAGCCAACAACCTGTAGTAATTATCACCAAGATCTATTTTAACTATGTCTCACTGGCACTCTTAACATTAAATGTATGTGTTATATAAAGAATTTAACTGCTCTAACTCCCAAAATGTTTGGAGATCAAGAAATAGCTGCTGAACAGTAATAACTAATTACTAGTTCTGTTGCATACAGACTTAGAAAGAGGAACAGGTACGTACTGCTCTGAAAGAGGCATCCAGAGGCCAGTGGCCAAAACAGTGTTGCAGAAAGATATAAAGTTTCTGTCGGACAAACCGAGGAATTACAACCCTGCAAACAGATTCAAAGACAGATGTGTGAACATCAGCAAATCTTAAAAAGGTAAAAAACTCAACACACTTCCACAAATGCAAATACAGAAAGCACTGACCCAAACTTCCTTCTTAACTGAAGCTACTTCTGCCCATTGAATTTCAACTCAAATACATAAATATAAAATTCTCCACTAACCTTCTCCAGAATTCTCCAGTAGCATTTTCTTTTCTCTGACTTGTGCCAAGATATAGACAGCGTAACAGCAAGACATACCCCCTTAGTCCCGCTTCCAGTGTGTGTGAGAAACAATACCTTAGCTTTTATGTACTTTTATTAATGTACTTCTGTATTTAGCCATCAAAACAGCCTAATTCAACCTCTCAGTGAAAGCAGACTTTTTCAGGGAGAAGCTCTACATGCTTCAGAGACAGGCTGCTCATGTACCTACCTTTTAAACTCCTCTAGTGGGCTGGCTGTGTGGGAGTGGGCTGAAGGGGAGAGAGGCTCTGGTTTCAGGCTGTTGCTGAAAGCATGCAGATGTTTCACAAGCAGTCTTACCACTAGCACATGCTCTTCAGTGGGCTTAAATGACTCCTAAATTCAAAGCAAAAGAAGGAAGATAATGAATATCATATGCTAAATGTTCAGGAGATAATTCAGGAAAACTGTATTCACAGATCAGATACTGAAATGCAAGAATGCTCTCTTCCTTCTAGGTTCTTCACTGTAGTTTGGTGACACCTGAGTTTAGACAGACTTGCTCCCCAGGATGAGCTGCATCAATCTTCTGCCATCAGTTCACTAAGAAACAGTAGCATATTTTTGATAATGTGATTGTAAAAGAAAGCATCTGCAGTACTCTAATGCACTGAATTTCAGGCTAGCATTAAAGAACAGAATAACTTGTAGATTTCAAGTTACCCTTTTCTGAAAAAAGAATATAGCCTTTCCTTATGGTATAAGTTCATTGCTGTGGACTGCACAACACATCCTTTGTTTATACTCTTGTCTGGCTGTATTGAGTTCTCTTCCTATGCTGGTACTTAATCTGCCTTATAAGAATAATCTTAGGAAGAGTTATGGTAAGAATAAGAACTGCTTCAAGTTCTGCATGATCCTATTGCTCCTAGCATCTTTATGGGTAGAAGTAGCCTGGGTGGAAGTAGCTCAAGGAGTGATGGTGAGACACAGCAAGTGTATGATATAGCAGGGAGATGAATAAGATAAAAACAAGCTAGTTCACCAACAAGCTAGTTCAACAAGCTAGACCAGCACCAGAGCTGGTCTGCTGAAGAACCTGGGGTCAAAGTACTAACTCCTTTGTTACTGTAATCTGCTTTAAGAGCAGTCAACTAATCTCAATCCACTACTGACGGCTGAGTTTAAGACATTATTTGTATTCTACATTTCCCAGCTCTCATGTTTATCACAAGTTGAGAAAAATGTACATGAAACAAAAGTTACAGCTGCAAATATAACAGAAGATGCTGGGAAAGTGAATTAGACAATAGCTGCAAGATGTTTCCAGGATGCCAAATGGAGCCATGCTGGAGTAAGATGCAGAATATGACTCTAGGGGACTGGCAGACATTTTTATACAAAAAGCTTCCACTTCTTACGCCCATTCAATAGTGTTTCCACTGACGGGGTGTGGGGGTGTGTGTGTCTCTGTTGTGTGTCCTTTCTCTGCAATGCCTGAGGCAAAACAGATGTGTTTTTATAGCCTCGTTAAGATTTTTAATACACTGTGAAGTTCACTCCAGGAAAAGATTCAAGGCCTAGTAACAGATATAATCATGTAGTACAGCTTTCTAAGACAGAGGATTAACTTGTAATGAAGGCTGGTCTTGTGTTCCTGACAGCTTCTGGCAAGTCACATGTTTTCTACAGTCCTGAGGAGGGTTTATATACAAACTCCAAGAAGTTACTTGGTTCTACAAGTTTAGGTTGAGATCTCCAAAAGCAACTAAAGAGGCTGAGTACTCTGTTATAGGCCTTGAAAAGGTGTAATTAAAAATTCTAGGCTCCCCCAAAGGTACCTTTTGAATTTACAAGACTTATCAGTACCACTATTTCAATACATTGCTTCAAGTGATGCCAGCAGGTTTTCCACTTAGTAATTCTTATCATTTCTTCTTAGCCTGGATCAGCACCATTATGAACATTACTGGTTTAAAAACACTCCTGTTTTTGTTGTAAAACCTTAGCTTACAGGATGGATGTGTACCATTCTTAACACAGTAATTATGTAAACTAAGTAGCAAAAAAAGATTCAAACAGAAGTAGTAGTTCCTGTTTTCTTTTCTAAGCAGTGCCTTGAGATATCACAGCACCTAAAGGATTAAACAGCAGGAAAACTCTGTGTAGTGCTAAAGAGCTTTCAAGTATAACAGCTTTATAGTATATATGCTCAGCCCTCCCCTATCCCAAAATGAAGACCCAATGAATAAAGGACTGAAGTAGGGAAAGAGGAATCAACAATCTGTTCCAACAGGAATGTTTTTGCATGCACATTTCCTGAACAATCTGCCAAATGTACCACTCGTGCTTTTGCAAAACTGTATAGTCAAGTTCACATTGCCACTATAAATTTAGTACTATCCAATGACATGTCACTGGCTAAAACTCTCTACATGTTACCTACCTTAATTTTAGGTGACAGCCATGCAAATTCAGATCTTCTCTTCCATGCTTTCTGCTTAAATGACTAGTGTGTGAGGGCCAGAAATCTGCCATTGGGTGAAACCAATTTTGATGTCAAAAAATATCAGCATAGCTGATAAGCCTCTTTCTACAATGCATTATAAGAGGGCATCACTAAAAATGAGAGTTCACAATTAGTCCTCATAATATGCTAGATTTTAACTATTTTCTCCATGGCCTTTGCTAATACCACTCAGTATCTATTTGCATTGAAAACTTAGTAAATCTCAGTGCAGCGTTCTCAGTCAAGATGTAAAACCATACCTTGGCAGAAAGAGCTGCTGTACAGCTAGCACCAATACAGTTTGCAGATTAATGATGGAACAAGATTCTTATAAAGGAAACAAAATGAAAAGATGGTAATACTTGGTATGCGTGGAGGGCCTGGTAGCTGGATTGGGCAGGACTACCGTGGTGTTTACTGGAGATACTGAGTCGGTAGTGGAGAACCTCCAGCTGAGACAACAGAAACAAAAAGGAAGGGGGGAAGGGAAGAAAGGAGAGAAAAGAGCAAGAGAAAACAAAAAAAAAAAAAAGAGTGAGAATGAGCCCAAGGGAGAAGGGTGGGGAAAAATGAACATCACAAATACAGTCAGGGACAACAAACCACAGTAAGAACTGCAGCCACAGTATCCTTCTTTCTGGTGTTCAGTACGTTGATTCCACAGCATTTCATGCCTTTTATCAATTTGGAAATGCAACTGGGACCAGGTGTATACGTATAGTTGTAAGTGGTTGTGGCTCTTTGCTAGCCTCACAGCAAATACTGGTAGGAGATATATGGAGCTTTTGCCAAATAAACTCCCTGTTTTAGAAGTTAACTGAACTGCAGCAACAGGGGTTTACACACAGTTACAGTGTTTTTCTAATGGAGTAAAAGCGTTCAATATTCCACAAGCTTTTTTAATGCTGTTCTGAAAACTCTGTCATTTCTTCCTGTGCCGCTGGAGATCCACAGTTTGTATACTGGGAAGACACTCAAAGTGATACTTTCTTGTTCCCAAGGGATGGGAAGAAAAAAAGTTTGTTTCTTTTAAAATCATATTGACCCTGTCCAGTACATTTCTAGTTCAGAGAAATCCTCTGTCTTCTCTTTCCACTTAAAGGCAATTTAGGAAGGCTACAGGTCTTATGAATGTCCTCAGAAGAGGAAATTATTTTTACTACCTCTTCTTGGACGAATAAGGTAAAGAGTAATTTTTGACAATGCAATGGTGAAGAGGATACTGTAGCAACAGTGACACACATGTATGAAATTAATGAAAAAACATAAAACAAAAAATGTACACTACACAGATCCCAATGACTGTTTCAGGCATCTAAACTAACTCTCCAGATCACACCTCTGCTGTCTTTGAATAGCCCCATGTCCTCTAGTGCCAGTCCGGTATCTTTTACTTTTACTCTCTTAGAGTGGTTACTGCAAGCTCCCCAATAATTCAGACTTGTCTGCTTCATAATCATCTTCCCTGCCACAGCAATCAGCAAGAGCCTGTAGTCTGTTTGGTGTTCCACAAGCAGTGCTGGGGTCTGTGGCACCTGGCATTGGAAGGTCACGAAGTATTACATGAAGTTTTATCAAAAAAGTCTTTTTAAGGGTTCATTGTCATTACAGCAGGAGGGAATAGGAAAAGAGATGCTGCACACTTAGGCTCTGAATCATTTGAGAAAGAAAAAGGAAACGGACAATGTAAAAGAATGGAAAAAATAGTTCAATTAATGGGGAAAACAGTGAAACAGCATAGCAAATAGCGTCACCTCAGGTTTACACCAGACCCAGAAAGAATTCAAAGCAGTAAAGTAGAAAAGAAATAGACCTTCTCAAAAGAAATTATTCATTCCCATTCCACCTCCTTCTACTTGTAAAGAGAAAACTATGATGATATTGACAAGGTTTAAGGAAAAATCTATCATTCCTTGAGGCACTTCACAGGAAAGTTACATATCTGGGATCTGGCTTGGCCCATCAAAGCAAACGAGTCCGGCTGCTGGACAAAGAAAGTGCAAGTTCCGTGGAAATCATCTCACCTTCCAAAACAGGTATGTGGCCACTTCAAGCCACTGATGGTCAAACAGACTTCAGGGATGTATGGTCACTGAATACCCCTCTTTCCAAACGCACAGAATGCTAAATGGGATCAAGTGAACCTGCTTAATTATTAACTTAAACCCTTATGTTAAAACAAAACTTGCAATTCTGCATATTCTAATTCCTCATCTGAGGAACTATGAAGCAGACTATTCTCCTTCACCCACATTAAGACCAGTCAACAGCTTAGTTTATGCATCACAGGTCCTGTCCACAGATGATCTGGAACTCAGATCTCAGTCCTGCAGGAGGGATCCATTTATGTGAATCCATTTATGAATGTCATGGGGAATTCCAGCCCCTTATTCAGATGTTCTAACCACCAAAGAGTAAAAACTTTTTCACATGTTCATGATTACTTCCCATCAAAGACAAAACTAAAATACCATTAGGGAGTTAACAGCCTCAAGCTGTGGCTCAACACACCTTGTGGATCCTGAAGTAATGATTTCAGAGAACTTTCAGCTTTACCTAGTCCCTATTCCACCATAACTTTGATAGTCATTGTCTATAACTGCTGCTCCCTAGTGTTAGAAGAAAGCATCTGAAATACAGAGGGTGAATAGAGGAGAGAAGTTTAAAGCAATCGTCATTCTAGCCTAAGCACAGTGCTTGATGCACAGAGACTGGACAGACAGACAGACCAAAGGTACTTCAAGCAAAGCCTTTCCATCACAGGTGCATCACAGCCATGCTGCTGGGAGTCCCAAGTGGAGACTTTGCAACATTAGTGAGCTTGCATTTTGACCTCAAATTTAAGAACAAAAGACAAAACCCATCGCACTTCAGCTCTCCAATGTTTTTCCCTAGCAAAATATAAGTAAGTGTGTTATTTTATAGCCTGTGGAGTGAAGGATTAGAATTTCTCAATTGATCAATTCTCATATTGTCCTTTCAAACAGGAGTAAATCCTGAGTAGCTTTCATATTTCTCCCCCCCTTCTGTGAAAGTCCCACTGTGACCCAGAGGGAATTCAGAGGATCAACATTTTCTCCTTCAAATTCCCCTTATGTTTATAATGCCTTTGATCTTGGCCTCCCCAACACTTAATTTTTACATGCAGTAGTTTGTTACTGAACAGGCCACCACAAACTGCTTAGAACAGTGTATTATCTGTGCAAGAGCTTGTTAAGATATGTAGCTACAGAACTACTTCTGACACCATCATGGTGAAAAGCATATTTTGGAATAGGAAACAACAAAATTGGCTTATTCACTTAACACTGAGGGACAGTTTTGTAAGATTTCCTTTTTTATTTTGGATTTATGCTGAAAAATGGTTATGGATCTTAGAAATTACTAATTGGTATTTCAGTAACAGTAGTTATAACGGCTGGAAATAAATTTTAGCTATTTTTAGCAGCCATGTTGCCCCATTGAATTTTAATACTATGGTTTTATAGTGGCATCTTCCCCACCATTAACAGTTTTGACTCTTGGTATTCAGATTGTTGTGACCTTCCTACAAACTCATCTTTCACAACAAACAAAACACAACTTCTGCAATGGAGGCAAACCTGGATGACACACTCACAACATTCTTCATAACTGGACTAGCAATTTTGACACACTTGTGTAGATATTCTGGTAAATTATTTCTTTTCTTTGCTCCAATACACCAAAACAATTATCCACACAATACAAGATTTACCTCAAGATATGAGGTCAACCATCAGATGACACTCATGAATGAAGTACAAACTATTACCTTGACATGAGGGGACTGCATTTTCTGGTACATTTCCAGTGAATAATGATGAAGCCACATTTCAACAAAGATCTGCAAAACAAATATTTTCTCAGCTAAGGAAAAAAAATAACCCAGGGCTTGTCAGTCACAAGCTAAGTATAGGGGAAGACCACAGTACATAATTTGAAGACTAAGTTGTACTTGCAAATAGGTAACCAACTATTCAGAGATGTTTCAGGTTATCATGTCAATGCAAATGACTGAGTTGGCACACTGTTAGCACCTGCTAAGCATCAATAATTCAGTTCAGCAACACGGTAGGAACTTGTTTCAGAACAACTGTCAAGATTCTCCTTTCCTTTCCCTTGATGGTGAATGGAACCAACTTCTCTCTGCTCGAACTTTGCTTAGAGCATAGAATTGATGTAAGATTTAAAAACAAGAAAAATCATGTTTAGAAACTTCCCTGGAAAAAGAATACTCAAATGTTTGGGATCAGTTGTTAGATATGCAGTCTCAATGAAAAAAAAGTGCCTTTCTAAATTACAAGTTAACAGCTTCACAATTGTTGTTTCACTAACAGAAAACAACAACTACACCGCTCAATTCCAAAAACTGAAGCAAAATGGCATAACTATCTTTGATTTAAATGAAGAGGTTCCTCAGTTTGCAGCAAGAAATGTCGGGTGTTTTCGTCCTTAAATCCAACTTACCTGCAGCAGTGTTTCTGATCTCCAGATCTCCTGGGAGGCTGGGTCAGCATTCAGAGAGGGCTGATGGGCAATGTGCCGTTTCAGCAGGCTGGTGTGGTGCATGCCATAGGAAGTGAAAGGCACTGCTGGAGACCTTTACAGACAGATTAATGGAAATACTGAAGTCAGTAAGCCTCAGTACAGGGAAATGCATCATTGCTTTTAATCACTGGATTATAAACTGGAAAGCAGTCTTTAAGAAGTAAAACTATATAGTTGATTGCACAATTTAAACTTCTGCCTTGTGTTACAATTACTAGTCAGTTTAAAGAAATACTACATCCCCATTCCTACTGCACTGAACCAGCTTTATACAGACCTAATGTTATGGGTTTTCTGTTCTCCTGTTCAGTTTGATTTCTTTCACTCTGTCTTCCATATTCATAATTCACCTGATCTGTATTTTCCTGGGTACAAGCTAAGGCTCAACAGACCATGGAAACGGCTATTTAAAATGCAGTTATAGAAAATATAATGGCTATTTATTTTTACATTTGTATAAAATTGCTAATATTGATGACATTTTATGAATTTGAGTAGCAAAACTGATTTTGAAAATGTGGATTTTCACACAGCCATTACAAAGCACAAAAGACTATCTGCTTGTACTTTCACTTCAACTTTGTGAGTTTGGTTTTATACCATATTCACATAGACACATAAAACTTTAGTAAGTAGTCAAAAATCTTTCATCTTCCTCCCGGTTGTGGCTAAATAGCTTGATCCATTACCACGCAAAAAGTCACTTGAAATGCAGTCACTCATTATATGATTTGATATGTCTTGGCTTTATATATCAGGAAGTTATGAACTAAGAGACCTATGAGCCCTATGAGTCTGCAGCAAACCATGGACATGGTCCCAACACATCAGTTTCAAAGAACTGTAAAGTAGTTCATAACAGCATTTAACAATCAAGGATGGCAACCTTAGAACTGAAACAAAATGACCAACTGCCACGTTGTGTGGCTTTATAGCAACATTAATGAAAAATGTAAGTTTCCTTGTAACAGTGTTGTCACCAATGCCATCTTTACCACATACCATATGTATTTGAAGATAGTAAAAAT
The DNA here is from genome assembly GCA_009867235.2 of Psittacus erithacus. NCBI lineage: Eukaryota > Metazoa > Chordata > Aves > Psittaciformes > Psittacidae > Psittacus > Psittacus erithacus. Next base: position 62,001 of record WYDI02025177.1, on the reverse strand, counting down.
TACTGTCAAGTACAATCAGATCTGTCCTACTCCAGCTGCAGTGCACAAAACGCAACTGGAATGGATGAACTGATTAATTTTTGTTGCTTGTACATGCTTTTTCTGCTCCAATAATAGCTACTTTTCAGACTTCCAAGTGAAACCTTTATGGTAAAATTAAGTGAACATAAATATATTTAATGTTTGTAATTATGTAAGTACATACAGATCACAAAGAGTGGAGGTGTTTCCTGTATTTTGTAAGCACTGCTCCCACAGTTTGCCTCTGGCACTGTAGTCATTACCTGGGAGTTGGGGAAGGGATGGCTCCTCCGGGATTTAGAGGAGGTGGAGGAAGGACGCTTCCTTCTGTGGGTAGGAAACACTTCAGGTATGTGTCCACCAGTATGAAATAAGCACTGTTGGAAGGGCTCACATGATGAGTGGCGGATGTGTTCTGAAACAGACACACAGGATGTACCTCGAGTTATATATTGTTACCTTAAGTCACTGCTACAGCATGTCTGCTACGCAGCCAGACCCATTTAGTATAAATAAGCAGAAGCCCTATGGCCCTGTATAGAAGGCTATAAGGAGTGAACTGACAACAAAGATACCTTGGAGCAAAGGTAAAGTAACTAACTTTAAGAGAACTGTTGCTGTAGTAGTAAATGTAACCAAGTATGAGAAAAGCAGTGTCATATAGCACAGGTAACAACAGGAAGAGGAACCAAACAGACACCATAGTACAGAGCTGTGATTACAACTGCATAAACTGTCTTATTGGATAGAGGGGTAGGAAACCCATTTGGCATCCATTGCCTACTCCATGTTGGTGTATTGTTGGACAGTCTGCTTACTGGTATATCTAAGGTGGGTATTTTGTTTATCATCCAGTCTCCATCACTAACTGAACCAAAGCAATAACAAACAGTAATAATACAGACAAAATCACTGTTAATTTAGCTTGACTGCATCTTAGCAGGCTCTTAAAGCATTGTGAAGCACGACTAATACTACGTTAAAAGGAAAAATTGTGAAAGGTACTTACCTTCTGTGTAATCAAACTAATTGCAAAGTAAAACATATAATATTCAAATGCATCTGGAAGAACAGTCAAGGATGAGATAATAAAAAACAGGTACAGCTGGGGGTGCTGACTAGGCATTAAGTTTTTATTTTGTCAATGCTAAATTAACTTGCTAAAGCTTAACAGCAAATTCAGCTTTGCTTTCCAACTGACTCAAACACTGATAATTGAGGTTTTCTCTACGTGGCAAGGTGTGTTTGCATTACTCTTAGCAATTTGACTGTCTCAGACTGAAACCAGTGCAGCTGCAACTAGAGTGCTTGCAACAACTGCACCGCTGCAAAGTTAACATGCTCTTTTTCTATCATATTAAGTAAACTATGAGTAGTTATGAAAACAAAAACTGTGAAATACAGGCTCTACTGAAAGCACTGGGAATTTTGTTGTTGACTTGAATAGAGCCAGAAATTCCCCCCAAGGGTTTATAAGAAGAGGACAAATTTATTTTTCACTGTAATCTAAACATTTCTAATCGGCCCAAACTCTTTAGCACGACTGTGATTTACCATGGACACATAATAAATGCACAAGAGATATGCTTGTAATATCTCAGTTTTAGATACTTAAAAGGAATTAAATATCCAACTGTTAAAAGGATACTAAGAACCAAATTCAAACCTAAACCACCAGATGAAGGAAACTGGACTTTGTTGTGGTATAAAGAGCATTCTGGTAGGACTTGCTCTTGTATTGAAGCCTTCACGGGGCCCTGAAAGACAGAATAATGAATTATTAATGTGGCTACTCAGCATATTTGCAGAGTATGTTTTCAGACAGCAAAGTTCTGCTGCATTCCAGCATTCTGGGTTGCTATCTACATTCAGCTTTATGGGATTTTACTACAGTGCAGTAGTTCCTTGTGCAGATTCATGCTTTTTAGATAACTGCCAACTTTCTCACAGAAAATAAGTATCAGGTTGGGCTGGGAGCAGCAGGAGACTGCTGTTTGCCTGTTAGCTGATTGTTTCATTAGGGTAAATGAGCTGTAGACCAGCAATTACTATATGATTGAATAATATTTCTTTTTGTTAAAGACTGTAGGGCTATCTGAATTGATAGCTTTACACTATCAGTTGTTATGAGATAGCTCATAGCAACTGAAGAAACATAGTGAAACAAATCTGCAGATAAATACCTTTGTTTGAAAGGTCACACTTCATATCTAAGATTCATACAAAGGGTATGAATTAGTCTTCAAGTATATGGGTACAAGGCACAGCCAGGGAAGGCACTGCTCTGTGACAAGCCTGGAAAACTATTTTCTGTCCTGCAAGTGAGGCATCCCTGCCCATGGCAGGGGGGTTGGAACCAGATGATCTTAAGGTCGTTTCCAACCCTAACTAGTCTATGATTCTATTAAGTATTGGTAATAATGACAAGCTGAGGACTGGATAAGAATCACAATGCAGCTTTCTTGGCCAAACAGCACAAATATCAGCTGCTGACAGCCCATCTCTTACAAACTCCTTCCTCCAGCACCTGTTTATAGAGAAATGGGTGTGCTCCAAAACTGGAGCACTGAGACTACACCTTGGCCTGTATTGAACCATATGTATACAGTGTGTGCAAAGTTCCAACAACTGCAACAACAACTACATTCTCATCTTACACATTTTTCAGTTACTCACTGGAAGATACGAGACTGGGAAATCATATCTGTATTCTTCTATTTGGAGTTTATAAACCAGCTTCATCATTGGTCCACTGCAAACAAGCATCAGAAAGAAAACCCATGGTAAGTACCCTTTCCTGTCTCACTTTTATGAACTCATGTTTGCACAACAGAAAAAGGTCAAACACTGGTTGGTTGTTCACCGTACATTTTTTAATCTGTGTTGAAATGAATTTACCTTGGATCCAGGAAATCCAAAGCCACAGAATATTCTGTAGGATTTGTTCTTCCTTGCAAACAGAGAAGATTCCAGCCTATAATGATGCCATCCAGGCTACCAAAAATGCTCTCCACCAGCCATGGGAAGATGCCATGTAGTTCCTTTAGGGAAAAGACACAAATAGCTAACATGTACAACTCCTCACTGGAATAATCTCTCCTGCATGTCCTGGAGTGCACAAAGATACTGCCTGTCACCTATCCATGACTGTTTCCATACTATCACTGGGCAGAGCTTCCATTCAAAAGAATGTGTTATAATATGGCAATTACAGGAAATCAGTGCTGATTTCTGATCCTACTAAAGGTGCAATGATACTCATCAGCATCTATCCAATTACTTGTCACACTTTAAAAACTAGCCTCATGAATTGAGGCTGAAAGGCGTTAATGAAGTGCAGTCAACTGAAACCATTTTAAGTGCTTACAAAAGGGTCTTAGCTCTTTGGGAAAACGCTGGATTCCCACTGCTTCACCTGGGATCCTCTAAACTCTTGAGAAGAGAAATAGGAACACAGAAAACAACAACGTGAAGGAAGCAAATCCCCCTGAAACAGGCCGGGCACCATTTCTGACAGCGCAGCGCCTGCTCACCTTAGCGGGAAGCTCGTCAATGACCGTGCGCAGATCGTGGCACCTCTGAGCAAACGGTTTGTTTACACAATCTGCCTTCAACGTGGCCTGTCACAAATCAGAACGGCAATGGGCAAGGACGGTATTTATCACGGCCGCGACGCAAAATTCCCCTGATTACACCGCTCCTCCCGCACAACGTTTCTGCTGACGGGGCTGAAGTCAGGCTGACCGCCTAACCTCACGGGCAGGTAACAAAGCTAACACCGCAAGTCCAACCGGAACGGGACGGGACGCCCCGCGCCGCTCTCCTCTCCTCCCCTCCCGCCGGCCACCCCGGCTCCCGCCCGCCGCTCCGCACCCACCAGCAGGAAGCTGGGCTGCTGCAGGTGCGGGCCGGCCATGCCGCCTGCTTCGGGGCCGCGCCGCACGGCGAGGCGCGGGAACGGCCGGTAACGCTCCCCGCAGCACCACGGCGCGGGCTCCCTCCCGCGCCCGGCGCAGCCCCGCCGCGTCACCATACGCGCCCGGCGCCCCGCGCTGACGCCGCTCCCGGCGGCCCGCGCGCCTGGCGGCAGGGCGGGTGCGCTGTTGGTGTGGCGATGGCGGCGCTGAGGGAGGAGCCTGCCCGGCCGGCGTGGGCCAAGGCCCGTGTGGCTTTAGCCCCTTCCCCAGAGCCCGTGGTGGGCAGTCGGGGGGGCAGTGGAGGTTCTTTTGTGATCATCCGTGGAGGGCTGTTAAATACAAGCAGCATCGCAAGGCAGTAGGGACTGCAGTGAGGCAAGCCCACAGCGGGCTGGGGTATGGTGATGGTGGAGCTGAAGCCATTCTTTGGTCAGTGTTCAGAGAGAATTCCAGTCAGAGGCCTAGTAAATAGTAGTTAATCTTATAAAATAATTAACACCGTTAAACATAGTTACAGAAATAATCCTGCTTATGTTAGCGTCGGGACAAACACATAACCACCGGGATGGTTATATGAGGTGCTTTATTGAGGCGTCAGGAACCAGGGGTACGCACCCGAATCTGATTCCAACCTCGGTACCCCGCGTTTGCAATTTATACATTAAAAGTTTCGTAAGTTATACATATTCATTACGGATTGCTACATTAACTAATACATATGCATTAGGAATTGCTTAACCAGTCCATTGCGACATCAGCCTCTTCTGCGCTTGCGCAGCCCCCTCTGGTGGTGGTCTGGTGGTCGTACTAATGAAGTAAGGAGTCTTCCTCACTCTGTCCTTTTCACCTTTCTGGTTCTTGAACTGGCCCCAACCGTTATGTGGACGCAGCATTCTCTTATCTTCCTTCAGCTGGTACTGGTATGCTTCTTTGGCTCTGCTTAAGCTTTGGTACCATTCAGGTAGGGCCTCATAGTACATTGGGGCCCCTCAGCACATTCCTTTTGCATCTATCAGCTACACCTGGTTAGTTTCTATTGCTAAAGCTATTGCTATGTTAGTAAAGTTATAATACAGAACAGTATTTTAATATACTTCAATTTTCTTATATAACAAGTTTTAACATAAAGCTTCACTTTTTCCAACACTCAGACAAGTTTGGTTTGTGACCACGTTTGTAAGTTTTGCCAGGAAGGATCAATGTCTAAATGTAGATTTTCATTGTAATTTTTACTGGCTTATCCAAAGAGGTGCAGGAAAAGTTGAGTAAAATGTCTGGTTCAGGTTGTGTAGGAGGTAAAATGTGGCCTCGTACTCCACTGCTGCCGTTAAGATTGAAACAAAGCGTAAAACATTCTGTTGGTGAGAACAACAAAAGAATTCCTTTGTAACCTCAGCTCTGACCCTGCGAGGAGACTTTATCCAGTGTAACAGGATTGTTTGCCATTGTAAAATGTTTCACTATTTACATAAATGTTTGCAGGATCGGGATTAAAAAATGGCACATTCTTTCTTAGTACAGACACGTGCTTCCACCCCAATCTGCTTTTCCCCAGCTGCTTTTTGATCTTGGTGGTGAGTAAGTGGAGGGAAGGCAGCAGCTCCAGTGGCAGTAGAACAATCCAGTTCCTGGCTGCTAAAAGGACAAATTAAGACCCTTCCAGACAGCCCCATTTGGAATTCAGCCAGGCAATTAATTTACTGTTCCTTTTTATATTACATATGGGGTTTTGGGGGGGAAGTTGGTTTTTTTGGGGTTTTTTTTAACAGTTATGCGGTATTTTGAACGTAGCAAGCTGGTAACAACTGAGAAAAGAGTTCTTTGACATGTACAAAAGTGTGGTTGAATTATTTGAGCTGTATATGCTGTGATGTACATATGTACACGTGTCCTGGGTGGACTGTTGGCCGCGCTTTAAAAGTCCATTTGCGGATGGAGAGTGTCTGTGGCTCCTTGAAGGATCGGTTCCTCCTGCAGGTGGGGATAAAGAGCTATGTTCGCTGCAGGAAAAGCTGTTTGGACCAGATGGCAGAGCGTTTGCAATGTGTTTGTTTAGCTATGAAAGTTGTGGGTATGACTGCCGGAAGTTAAGAAAACAATTGATTAAAAAAAAAGCCAACAAGAAATAGATGACTGGAGGAATAAAAGGAAACAAAACAATGGGGGTGCTTGCTAGGGAGGCTCAGGAGCACTTGGGCAAGTTCATAAAATAGCTGCATGGGGCAAATGTATGAAATTATTTTAAGAACTAGGGAAACTACTGAGGAGAACTCTGGAATTGATAGTCTATTTGTATTTATGTTCTGGAGCCCACTGAAGCTAATGATAAGGTCCACTCACTCTCACACACAGCGCTTTCAAATGTATATACTAGGGTTATATATGCATTTTCCCCATTTTGCAGGGGCCCAGAAAACTTATGTCACCTGCTGATATGCCACTTGCCTAGTTTTCCTTTTTCCCTTTACCTAAACTGTAGCTGGTTTTAAGCCATGGCAACAAGAAGGACTTTTTTGTTTTGTTGGTATGTTTTTCCTGGGAGGAATATTCCTGAGATATTTGGAGGTTGAGCTGTTTTCTGAAAGTATTAATTCCATTTAGTGATTTGCTTTGGTGCGTGCTTGGTGGGTTTAGTATTCATTGCATGAGATTTCTGTTAGGCTGTTATACACTTGTACTTTGGCCATGCTAACCCTTCTCCTAGGTTGCTTCAAAGGTAAGCCAGCGTTTTGTCACCTCGGTGTAAGCACTACAGCATTACAGTTTCAATTAAACTCTGCATAGGTAATTAAGTTTGTACAATTGCCATAAAGCTTAATGACTCAGTAGAGCACAAGCAATTTGTGCATAGTAGAGTGAGCTAATACAACACTCAGTACTAGAAAATCCACTAGAAAAAGAGACTCTAAATCCTCTGATGGCAGCTTGCAGTGTTACTGATGCTGAGGTTAAACATTTGGGATATATAAGAAACCAGACTTGTGTGGTTCTGGTTCTTGCAGTGCTGTCTTTGGAACTCATACAGCCTTCTAAAGAAATGAAAAACTCTATTAAAATGAAAACAGTACTAAACCTTGAATTAAAGCTTATGGGGCCTCCACTGCATTTTCTAGACCTCAGTGGGAAGTTTGGGTACAGAAGGAGTTACATCAACACTTCAATGGTTTACCCACTTTAAAATGAAGCAGTGTTTGTAGCAAAAGGTGCCATGTCTTATAAATCCAGTGGATATCAGAGAGAGAAACAAGATCTTTTGGGCACTGGGGCTTCTCTTGGAGTCTGTCTCAGATGCAGCAAATGACAGGACCAAGCTGAGAACAAGTTCTTGTAACTGTAACTTGATTATAGTAATCAATGAACATTTTATCTGTTAATCAATGAAGCAGTTTATCTTTTTCTGAGAAAAAGATAAATTAGAAATAATCTAATTTAAAGAAACAGCACAGGCTTCTGATAAATTAGACCTTTTTGCTTGTGCAGGATTAATTTAATCTCTTCTTGTTAGGGCAGGTTAAGAGTATCATAACAGTGAAGAACTCTGTCAGATGTTTTCACTGAAGAATTGTTTGGGTGTTGATGTGTCAAGGATGGATGAAATGATTAGAAAACATACAATCTGTTCAGCTGTGGTGGGAACAAAACCAGACAACCAGTTAATGTGAATTCAACTGGAACAGAGCCTCAAGTCATATAGGTGCCTTTATTTTTCCATACAGGGGAGGAGAAAAGGGGAATTTTCAGAACTGTGGTAATGTTTCTGGTCATAGAATAATAGAGTAAGTCCAACTGAAGCTGTTCAGCTCATGCAGACATCAACATTATACTGTCTCAAACATGCACAGACCTGCTAAGGCTGCAAGCCAAAGTTTCACACACATAAAGATGAGACTTCCTTTGTAGTCTGAGAAAACACTAACACTCATTATGTGTAAGGCTTGTGTTCTCAATAAAACTTTAGCAGGCTCTCAGGATAAGTTTAACTGTTGCAGGGCAGTGTATCCACATCTGTTTCTACTTACAGTGTATAGGTATTGGAGCAGTCTATTGTACATTGAATTTATTTAGCCAGGACAAAATATTTAAATATTAAACTTCTCTCTCAGGCATTTATTATAAATAAATACATGCCTAGTAGCAGGATCTCTCAAAAAACTATAGCTAGGACTTTCTATGGATTCCTTTTTGGATTATAGAAATTCATCCTTAAATTCAAGACTATTGCACTTGTGCGCTACTGATGCCAGGACACTCTCAGGCAGAAATTGAAGGCTTCATAGAAACGTTGCTCTAGCTCATCTCTTATGTTGCAGCTCCTTTATTACATCAGAGAACATTGTCTTTGTCTTTTAATATAAAGTAAAAATTGCAGTAACTCTTGATTTAAAAGACCCAGAAGCAGGGGACAGTGGTGCGTGGAATGGGGACCTGCTGAAATGTGTGATCTCTAGGGGCCAATGGAAAACATCAGGACAGCTCTGCAGGGAAAAGTATTCTTTGCAGTCTTGCTCATGTACAAGAGGGAGAGAAAAAAACCCATGGTTTTTTTACATATTGATTAATTTCTGTTGGGGTATGTGCGTTCTCCTAATGGTTTCTGCAAATTTGTTACATTTTTGCCTAGCTTTTGCAAAGAGAGACTGCTTAAGTTGTTGCATGACAGCGTGGTATCTGTAGTTCCAACTCCAGCATGGCTCCCCCAGTCTTGAGAGTACTTTAAAAATAGTCGGATTTAATAAGCAATGTATTTTGTGCCTTTTTATTTGTACTTTGAGTTTGGCAACTTTAGCAGTCCCATTTTGAAGATTTTCTTCATGTGAAGTGCTAGCAATTTGGTTTTAATTGTATTAGATTTCTTGCATAATCACATGAATCCAGGAGCTTAAGGCATAAATAATCTCAACATTTCAACACTTAGTTGAAATGAGTACTGGTGGCAGAGTGTATAAACTTAGTGCATTATATGCAGGGAGCTAAAAGCAACTCTTGGATCAAGAGTCTGAGGAAGTTTGATTGCAGTGAGCATTACCACTGAAACTACTTTGAGTTTTGCTTTATTAATAAAGGGGTTTGAGGTCTGGGATTTGGGCTTTGAGAAGTAAAGCAACATTTAATGTACCATGTTCCATTCTAGTTCCTGGATTTTTAGTTTGGCAAGGTTAGTTCAGGGGGAAAAACACTGTTCCACTTGTAAGAAGTTTTTCCGGTTGAGTTTGAAGGAAATGACACCGAAAGCTGATAACTCATTTCATTTTGTTTGTAGATATTTCCCCATATTTCTAAAGCAAAATCTTGATGCAGTAGGATAAGCATAAACTGCTCAGCATTGACTAATACTTGAAGTGTGCAGTTAGAGCTCTGCTTGCTATTTGTACTTTGCCACATCAACAGTCCCATTTCTCAGTTCACCAGGCTTCTGTAAAATGCCACTGATGACAATGTCACCTTCTCTTATTTTAGTTGCACTTATATACTTGTGGCTAAATGTAGGCACTGTGAAGAAAGGTGACTGCCTTTGGCTGCACCTCCATCACACAACTGCATGTGCATACTGCACCATATAGCACTAGGGATGAGTGGGCGCCCTATGAAATGCTCCTCTGATTATGGACTTTGTTACAGAGCCTCAGATCAGCCTCTAAATTCTGTTCATTTCCAGCTGTAGAGCCTGGGCCTTCCAGAGAGAATCTGACTTACGTCAGATAATCATTGTTCTCAATCAGTGTCTCTTTGGGTTCCCACACATTTTCTTGCGTCTCCCATAACTGCGTGGTTCTTAACAGTGTGGTGGAGAAGCATCTGTTCCCCAACAAAGGAGTCAGTGATATTCCTTGCTAGGCTGTGATTGTACTGATGTGATTGCTCTTTCTGCCTCAAAGGCATCTTCTCTATCTACAGGATTTGTTGTAGGTGAGTTTTCCCAAGGATCCTATATAGCCATCACCATGGCAAGATGTCCTTGTATTAGTTTAGCATCCTTTTATAATCCCAGTACTCCAAAAAAAAAACCAACCCAAAGCCTGAGCAATTAAGTGCAACTCTAAGCTGCTTAATAAAATTAAGCATAATAAAGAATAAATGATAGCCTTTGGAAGGGAGGCAGTTCAGAACCATAATATGGATGGAATGAGCTGATGGTTGGTTTTGTGACTGATACAGTATTTCATGTTATTTTTATTCTTCCAGCTAAAACCAGATACTGCCCTTCTTGAAGAGCAGTGAATCTATTTAATGATACCTTTAATGATTTCCTCTTTCCTTTTGAAAGCAGTATTTGGGAAGCAGAATGTCTCTCCCACTAATGGCTGTCTGCCAACTGGCTTTCATCTTTATCCTTTCTGATTCTGCAGTCATTTATCCATGTGAATCATTTCCTCTTAGAACATGCAGTTTTTAGCTCTTGGCAGTGAAGATGAGAGAAATCAATGTAAATTGCTGGGGTGAGTGACCAGGAGGTGACAGTCAAAAGCCTTGGATATTGGGTGCTTCAGCCTGACAAGTAAGATGGAGTATGCATGAATGGGAAACTGCATAGAGCTCATGAAGGAGAATCAGTTTCAGGACCTCAGAAAAGGCTATTAAGAAAAGCAAATAAAGAAGATCCCCTGAAGTAGAAAGGAACCATTTCTTGAGACTCATTTAAGAAGCTGCTGTGAATATTAGATGGAGCTCTGGGTCTGCAGAAGCCAGTGGAAGAGCCTGGGTTGACCTCAATACTGGGAGATCATTGTCTTCAAAACTATTTGTCTGTGGACCTTTTAAGATAAGGACTATTATTTGACAGTAGTTTAAGTAAAAGCATCTGCCATTGAGCAGCTTTAGGAAGGGGAGCCTTGAAATGGCTTCTGGAATTTGTTTGCTTACACTGATGTACGCCATTGTGTTTTGGAACTAGGCTCCCTGGTACCTGCAGGAGAGACTGTGATTTAGTACTACCAGATCAAAGTGCTCCCAAGTCAGGCGAGCATTTCTGAGTTCTTTTTAAGATAGTGTTGGTTCTAGATTTTTTAACAAATTAGGTGCAGCATTCCCGAGAGGAACATTTTGTTATCACACATCTTGGAATAAAATCATGGAAGTTAGCATTACTGCTGGTCTGTTGAAGGGATGAATGAAAAGAACTATGAGCAGATTCTCTGCATCCCAAGACATCTTTCTACTAGAAGAATATAGATTCAGTTACTCCAGGATTTACAGTGAAATTTTGGGAGTATATGTGTATTTGACCCAGAAACGAATGTCTGTCGTGGCTAATTGCTTCATGTAAGTTTGAATAATTGGTTTTGAGCTTGGCATCTGAATCCCCTTGAGTTTGTGAGATGGATGCTGTTGATTTGTCTCCCCTCAGCTGCTCCTCTAGAAAACTCAGCACTGCATTTGAGAACTCCTGGTGTTGATTCACCTTTCAAAGCTTCATGCAGGTCCATTTTTCACACTCTTTTCTTTATTTGACCTAATTGTCTCTGTGGGAGGCCACAGATCTGCTTGAAGAGGTTTACAGAAATGGCCTTGGCATTTGTATTCCATCAAATACACTTTCAAGGATAGTTTGGATTGATATGATGTTTAATTTCTTTTCAGAAGCTGACACTTTCTTGTTCCCTGAAAATGGAAGGTGTATGTGTTTCCTTGCAGTAGAAGAGAAATTACATTTTGAAGCTGTTTTTCTAATGGTGGTCATGTAGCAATTTTGGATGCATCAGATTTCCCATTATCTGTTACTTGCTTTCTAGTTGGGTTTGTTTTTTTGTTTTCTCCTCATTCCAGGTGCCCAAGTCTGTAAGCAAAACTGTCATGGTGAAACTTTGCAGCCATGTGAGACTTGAACTTGCATAATGCTAGAATGGAATTAAGGGTTTCTTCTTTGGATGCAGAGCCAAGCATTCAAGACCATTAGAAACACTGAGATGAGAGAAACTGTGTTGGAACAGGCAGTTCTTACCCTGAACCAGATTTCTTGGTGTATTTCCAGAAGTACTGAACATAAGTGTGAAGTGGGACTCAGAGTTAAAATTTGGGACCCAGTAGGACATGACCTCTTCTACTGCTTTGCTCCTTGTGGTGTTAGAGCCAACCTAAAGCAAACTTTAGCCTGCCGGGGCACCAGGCTCATGCCAGCCATGTGTGAAAACAAGACACAGAGCTAGCTGGAACAGACAAGTGACCTACCAACAATTCATCATATGCATGTGAAGTTCTCAGTTGCCAGATTCCCAGGTTGAAGTTTATTTTCTACCATTTGAGACTGGATTTAAAATAAACCCTGAAGTTCTTCACTGAGTATCAACCTCTACTAAATATAGGAAGGCCAGTGGGATCACACCAGGTGCAGGATGGTACCTAGGAGTTGACTGGATTATTGTGAAAATGGAACATCACATTGTTCTTTTCACCAGAATACTAAAACTTTATAATCATGCATCTGAATATGAAATACTGAGTAGCGAATGTCACAAAAGGTGTCTTTAAAATAATTCAAGTTTGGAGAATAAGCAATATTCTGCCTGAGGGGAAACATGAATTTTTATTCCCACTTTAGTGGGAAATGAGAGTGATTTGTAGGATTACTGTTGGTTAAAATAAAATACAGTTTATTGCGTAAAGATGAAGGGATTCAAATGAGTGCCGTGCGCAGGATTATTTCTGTTGCGAAGTATAAATACATACTGTTAGCTCTCAGTAGCTGCTCCTATTCTAGGAAGCTCAGAGGCAGAGTGAGAGTAGGAGTTGTGTCTAGACTGGGCTATCATCCAAGGAAGTAAAGTTGAGGTTATATGTGCAGGTACCTTGCATCTTCATATCCTGTTCTTGTATCCTTTGTATTCAGAAGTTTAGCAACTGCTGAACAAGCCAAAATAGAGGAGAAAAAGATGTTGGCATCCTTAGGTATCCAAGGTGATGCTAGCTTCAGTTTATTGAAATGCTGTTACTCAAAGCTATGAGAAGACTTGTAGAAAAAATGGTCAGCTCAGTTTCATCCTGCCAATATTTATGCCCTCTAGTTTGCATGGAGAAGCAGCTGAATGAAATCTGCTTCCTCCAACCTTCTTACATTTTGCACCTTACCTGAACATCCCCAAGCGCATGCCCATTTTCTGAGAATGAGGGATTTACAGAGTGTTTATGCATATGCCTATAGAAAGTATGTGAGAAATCTCATAGAAGGCAGTAAGTCTGGGACAGTGGTGTTGTAGAATTGTTTAGGTTGGAAAAGACCTTTACAATCATTGAGTCCAATCGTTAACCCAGCACTGCCTTCTCGACCAGAGCTTTATGCTCCTCTGGCTCCTGGTTCGTGTATCCTGTGCTAAGTGTGGATGATGCAAATGCCAGCCCCAAGCTGGGCACCGCAGTGCACTACAGAACTGGAGATACACTGTACCAGCACAGTAGCCCTCAGAGCCCGGGCAGAGGGGATCCACCCAGGCTAAAAGCATTGAGGCTGTCACTACTAGAGAGGAGAACCACATGCCATGAGTATTTTCCCTAGCACAATCAGGGTTAACACAATACAACCACAACATCCATTCTTGGAACAGAGTTAGTCTCCTATGTAAACAGAGATTAAGTTCATTGCATTCTTATAAAGGACCTTGCTATCAAATTGTGTTTAGAATTGCCCAGAAGTCCAGGGAGAGGGCAGGGTTCCCAGTTTCTCCAATGAACTTTCAACAGACATTCAAGCCTGTACTTTTTTTTTTTCTTAATTATTCTCTGTTTCCCAGAAATGAGGAAATATGTTCTTCTTTTCAGCCTTTAGTATTCATATCTGATATAGCCAGCATGCTGAGAGATTCCAGCTCCATGGGTCTTTATTTCCTGTCCTTGATAGTTTAACCTTTAGGCATTCGCACGACTCCACCACCTCCTCAAGCTGTAGTTTTGCTATTCCTTGCCTATTGCTAGCCATTTCATACTGGTCTCTGCTGTTCTTAGAGTATTGGATTTGACATTCCTGTTACTTCGAGTAAAAGGAAGTGACTAAGCACCAAGGTACACAGAAGAGGCGACTCTGACATCAGATTGCATGAGTGTTGCTGTATATTGATAGAGAGTGCAGAGATGCTGCAGTGGTAGTTCTTGAGTATAGGTAAAACTGTGGTCATAATGCACTTCTTGTTAGGGACTTTTTGGCAGTGTCTTGAAAGCCTTGCAAGAATCCCTTTGCTTTGTCTACATTTTGGCTAGAGCAGAGTTAAGTCAGCCCTGAAGAAAATCACAAGTTCACTAATTATCTTTTAAATACTTCAGTGTCTTTTACATCATTTTACTATTACTGATACTCTATGGCTGATCTGAGATGCTAAACTTACAACCCCAAGAAAACCAAAACTTCTGTTCTTTTACAAGAACCATATTTGTGGGATGAGAATTCATGCTGCAGTGTCACAAATGAATAGGCACCTGCCTGGAACAAGGAGAGGACTGAGGACTAGTTCCAGCTTTAGGTCCTGTTATTGAGGATACTGGTGTGACAGTAGTTTAAAAATGTAGAGCCTGCCCTCTGCAGCAAGTAGTCACTGTTAATCCTTACTTTGCTGAATCATGGAAGAACCACCAATGGAACTGCTTGGGCTCTAAAGCAAGTTTCAGCTTTAATTTTGTGTGAAAGCTGGCTGTTACGGACAGTAGCTCTTAACTACATTCTGACCTAAATATTATTCTCTGTCTTGTTCTCTGTGGGAAACAATTTCCAGTCCATCATGTGTTTTCAGTGGGACAGACAGGTTGTCAGTGCTTCTGTTGTGATTGTCAGTTCAGCAGTTAACACCCTTAATCTTAGTTGACTTCAAGTATGAACATTAATGATTTTGGTATAGGAGCTTGCTTTTGGGTTTCTAGTGGGTCTAGGGAAATTTAAGTTTGTAATCCATAAACTGTGGTTTGAGATGTTCCTGTGTTTATATTGAACTCTTCTGTCACGGCATTTTTGCATTTATCAGGAGATCCCATTTAATTAGCCAGCATATCCATGAGGCCTGAGCTAAACTTTGGCTGTAGGTACAGGGCTGTAGTTGAATGGGTAAAGCCTGTGTTTTGCATAAGAGTAAGTGCTTACTCAAATCTCCCTTTTTCTTTCATGTTATAAATCCCTTTTTAGTTCACATTCCAGGACTCCTGCTGGGCTGGGACTGTACTTCAACTCGTTTTTCAGAAAAACCCCTAAAAGTTGGCTCAGTTATCTAAACAGTCCTTTACAAGCTCTTTCAGTCTCACTGCGTTTCTTTCTCTCTGTTCATTTAGGGTAACATTCCTAAAGCCTTTATTCCAGGTCCTCATATGAGTGCTTCCCTGGGACTTCAGGTATCAAGATGCTACAGACAGGAGTGTGTTCAGAGGGAGATGATTAGCAGTGGGTTTCAGTAGAAGTGTTAGTGCTGCCTGCTTTGAGAGTGGCTCTTTCCCAGTAACCTTATTGCTCTGGACTGACAAGAGGTGCAGCAGTAGGTAACAGGCTGGCAGCACAGAGCCCTCACAAATGATGAAGAGACAGTTTCTTTCAGTTCAAATACAGCTACTTTAACAAGTCCCATTTTAATAAAGTGGAGACTGACCGCTGTTATTCCACTGCTGGAATAACAGCAGTCCAGGAGCCCTAGGGTGAAGAGCCTGAAGGGATGCAGCACAGTGAAGATGTGGGCTGCTTCTCTATAAATTCAGGCATAAACAGGAGTGTTTAGAGACACTGGAACATGACTATTGGTGTTGGCAAACTCGACAGCACATTCCTAGCACTGAGTTTGGCCTGTTCATCAAACAGCCAGCTGGGAAGGATGTGTGTACATGATGTGAATCTCAGAAAAGAAAGCAGTGCAGCAGGAGATAGATGCTATCTGTGTGATGGGAACACCTGCTGGGAAAGCTGTGGATCTCAACCCTCTAATTCATCCTGGGTCTTGTAGTGACAGAAAGGTTAGTCACTACTAGTGTACCGCGTTCAAAACACTGTGCCTCAATTATGTACTAGAAGTGGAAGTATTGTGAAAGCGGCTGATGCAGATAAGGAAGGAGAAGAGGGCCAGAAAAGAAGACACAATGCAGCTAGCCCTGTGTCTGGGGCACCTGGAGTTGGAAGCCAAATGGTTTTGGTTTCTTTATTTCCAGAGAGGCTGACGTGTGATGCTGAAGGACCACGTCTGTCTCCCTTTTGTTTCAGCACAGTTCTGGCTGCTAGCAGGAAGCCCTGGAGATGCACACTGAGGTCCTTTTTGTGTGCTCCAAAAGCTTTCAAATTAATTTAGTTTTCATTAGGACTTCCAGTCACTTGCTGTAAGTCCTTTAAGCTGTAGCAGACAAACCCCAGATGTTTCTGTGTTCATTATTTACTTTATGTCCTTTCTACCCTGACCCGGGTGCACCATGTAGAAACTGGGCTATTTCTCTGTTAAATGCTGCTATTTCCATCTGCCCTTTGATACAGGTGGTCAGGAGCTCTGCTTTTTATGCAAAAAAACCCCACCAAGACAAAAGAAACATCTTAAGGTTTTCTTGAGCCAACTTTTTTCCTTTTTTACCTTCCTTTTGACAACATCCATGGAACTCTGCGCATTACTAGGTTAGGGTTTGAATACAGAGAAAGCTTATGGACAGCAAAGCAAAAATAAAGAAGAGAGACCAAATATGCAGCGCTGCTGCCACATGATTTGGAAAAGGACTATGGCATTTTTGTGAACTTTGATTTCTTTACCCAGCAGGAGGCTTGCTCAGGACTGTGTTTTAATGTTTGCTGTTGCACTGTCCCGCTTTCCGAGAGCTCGGTCACAGGGTTTGCAGGAGGTGGCCGGCACTGCGCTGTATGATTTTGCTGCTCTAAATACTTGTTTTCTGTATCTCTGCTTTTTCCATTTGTACTGCCTGTAGTTAATAGATGTATATGTTCTTGCTGTCTCTGAAGGGATACTCAATACATATTTGTCAGCTCAGATATTTCTGGGCACATTCCAACATTGTCTTAGTAACGCTGTAGTACTGTGTATGGTATGCCGTACTGCATTTGCCAGCCTAAAGGGTCTGAGTAGCCAAACCAGATTTTGGATATAAAAAAAGGAAGGAAAAACCACAAAAACCTTGCTGATGAAAATTGTAACTGAGCAGAATTTATTGCTGCCAGTAACTTACTTGCATTTTCCAATTTGATAAGCTGAAAATGTCTTACTCCGCTATGGCAAAGAAAGGCCTTAAAATTAAATATACAATGTAGAAAAGAAGGATGTGCACGAAATCCTGAGAACAGATTATTCTCTATCAAAATAAAAGTATGTAGCACTCGCCCACCTCAGCTCAGATATTGTTCCACTACGTATTTGGCATCAAGAAAGATAATATTCAAATGCTGGATGTGGGAAAGCGGGGTTATTTCCCATCCCCATTGCTCATTCTCATGAGCTCATGGATGAGCAGCAGTTGAATTTTTGCAATTTTTACCTCACGTTCCAGCTGAGTGAATTTTGGGACCATGATATCAGCCTGTCTCTAGAGGGAAGAGTGTAAAACTTTGAAGGAAGAAAGGGGCCATTTAAAGTGATCACTGTGTGGGAAAGTGGTTAAGAACAAATAACACAACAGCTCCAAAGTGAATTGTGCAAGAGCCTGAAAACACCATTTCTTGAAAGGATTTGAACATTGCGGAATTTCCAAAGTAAAACTGCAGTGAAAGATGAGTGGGGAAAAAGGAAAGGCCAGAAAACAAATTCCTAAAGACTAAATTTCTCCCTTTGTGTGTGCCGCTCTTCCACTTCCTGGTGAAGAAAGCAAACACTTTCTTGTATTCTTGCACAAGAAAAAGATTGATTCACCCATCTCCCAGGGCCATTCAGAAAAGTCAATATGAAGCAATGCTGTTTTCCCTGGGACCAAGACAGAGCTATGAGCCTATGTCTGTACTTGCACAATAAGCAATAACCCTCTTTTTTTGCACCAGGACATGGCAAGGGCTGTTTGTGGAGCTGCTTTTTCTCCTTCTGTCACCTTCTCACCTTCTCTTCTTTAAGCTTCTGTTTTGCTTGTGAAGGACATGAAGATCATAAAGTGCAGTTAAGAACCTGCTCTTCCCTCCTTCCCTTGCACAGGGACTCAGCTTACACCTTGTGTGCTGGTTCTTGTGAGATCCTTGTTGACTTGTAGCACTGACACATCTGTCTTGTATTTCCAGGACCTATTGTCCTTAAGAGCTGGAAGTGCAGCAGGGAGAGAGGGCAGTGGTTCTGAGTGCTTAGGTTGTGTTTAAGCTGGGACATGAGAGAAGAGGTTAAGGCAAGTGTGAGTGAGCCTTTCCAGCAGCTTGTGACTTCCCAGAGGCCTGTTGTGATCCTTTCCTACCCTTTCTACACCAGCTGCACATGATCTCCCTCCCAGTTTCAGCACCAGCTCTGATGTTGATTGATGTCACTGAATTCCAATCAGATGGTGGGAAACTGCAAAACTCCCGTGGGGATACTGTGTGTATGCTCTCATTTCTCAGAAAGAGCTACAAGGGTAGGCAGAGAAGGGGCCTGCTCTCTCAAGAGGAAAGTGGGATCTCTGTGGCTCCGTTTGTTCCCTGATTGAGCATTCCTGCTCATTTTGGAGACGAGATGAATTCCAGATGCTAGTCTTGGTCTTGATTCCAGACTCAAAGATTTCAGTGTGATTTAGCACTTTGGAAAGGCTCGCTGTGCACAGCAGTACAGCTCTGTCGTTTACCTGGGAATCCCAGAAAAGCCTGCTCTCATTTGCTTTGCAGTTCTCATTTAGGGGATTTTTAAAAAGTATTTCCCCTCCTTGCTTCTCTTTCTGAGAGGATGAGGTTGTTTTCAGATTGTCTCTTAAGACAAAAGTCCCTGTTATTTCTATGTACCCTTAACTGACTTCAGGAACTTTAAATAACAGAAAAAGTAGTACCCAGTACACAAACAGTCTAATGCAGATGTGACATAACACTTGTGTGGGGCTCAATATGTGCAGCCTGTGGAGTGTTTGCCCTCATGCTCCTGCATGGTGTTGGCATGTATCGGCTGCCTGTGTGATGAAGGAGCATGGACCAGGGACATGGAGTATGTGGGGATGGCAGGCGGTTGGAGATGGGGGGATGTTTGGTGAAGGAGAGTCCCTGCTTTGTGGAGATGGAGGTAGGAACCAGGGTGATAGGGGCTAGAAAAGCAGTTAGAGGGCATGGGAGAAGACACACAGGCAACCTTATGGGTTTTTTAGTCATTTACATGTATCCCTCTCCACCATAAAGAACAGCCCAGGCCAGCTCCAGGGCCAGGTCTTTCAACCTCCCCTGGCATGGTGTATTGAAACCAGAGGAGTTTCCAAAGTCTCTGTGTGAAGTTAAAGCATTCAACTCAAGCTGACCGAAGGATTCATCACTTCTCAGGCAGGGAGGCCCCTCTCTATTTCCCCTCTGAGCTTGTGGCCCCTCTTCTCACCAGGAATTTGACTTTTAACAGGCTCCTTTTGTTCATGTCCTCCTGAGCTCTCAGGGCTGAGCTCTTATGACAGATGGAGTATTTCAGGTGCTGCCTGAAAAAGATAACTTCCATTGATGTGTTGACCACACATCTCAAGGAGTCCAGTATCTGCTGGCCAGGTTTGCAGTGTGAGCATGTTGTGGCTCATGGTCGGTCTGGCTCCTACTGCAAGTCCAGGCCCTTCACAAGAGATCCTGTGCTCCTGCTGCCTTGTGCTGTGCTCTGTGCAGATCAAAGGCCCTCCAAAGGCTGCACAGGGCCCAGTGAGCAAATCCCGATCCAGGTAACTTGAACCGAGCATGGCAGTGAACCATTATTCCACTGATGGTGGTTTATGGAGATCTTTTAAAGCATGTGATGGCAGCTGTATAGGTGTATATTGTTACATAGAGGTACATGGGCATGTAACTACATGTTCTATTTAGTATTTCTGTGGGTTTAGTACTTTCATGTGAGGTAGAAGCCTCAACAGATATCCTTTGGGGTGAATAATATAATGCTTTGGCCTTATTTAGTGAATGCAGAGTTCAGACAGAGTTTACTGTTGATGTCTTTGAATGCACACAAAGCTCCCTTTTGTTTTCTAGTGTCAATACTTTCAGCTGCTGTAGTAATTGTACTAACGAGGTTTAGTCTTTAAGAAAACTGCTGGATTTGCTCCAGAGGAACACTCAAGAATTAAAGACTGAATGAGAAGGTTTCACTGTTAATATAATATTGAGCACAGCTGCACTGTTAGAGAAAGAATAAAATGCTAATGCTGTGCAGTAAACTGTGCCTAGATATGCTCATCAAATAAAGTTAATGGAGAAGAGTTTCCCCTGGGCAGTGGTCTGTGCCATGTGTCCCGCTAAGTAGAGCCATGCAAATAGTTGACTTTCAATATGTTGATAGAATTGTAAAATAGAGGATGCTTAGGTTTGGGTTGGACAGAGCATTTCTTTCAGCCATTACTTTGTAAGGAAAGGAAGGGGGAGGTAGCAGGTCTGCCTTTAACCTAGGAAAGTCACACAAAGATAGAGTAGCCCCTGAAATTCTGCTGGGTCTGTTCTTGGTTTCAGTGATGTGAGAAATGTGCACAATCTGGGACTGTCCTGTTCAAGCGCTTTCCCTTTGGTTGAGCTCATAGCCTGCAGAAATCCCACACAGTGGCAAACTGGAAGTTAGTGTGGCTGAGGAGAATAGTACCAGAGTGGTGGTGGGTTGTTGATGCATGTCCTTTTCAAAATAGAGATTTGCCCCCTCCAAGTTATCTATCACTGCCCAACTGCTGCACTCCTAACGCATGGACTGCTTGTGATCACCCTCAAACTCTTTTTAGGGATTGTGAGAGGAATGTGCTTAACCATTCCAGCAGCAGCTAGAAGTGTGTTTCCAACATCTGAGATGAAGTACTGCCAAGTTTCTTAGCTAGAACCAGGAGAGTTGTTCCCTGCCATGCTTTAAAATTGAAAGAAAAACCAGAAAGCCATCATTCAGCAGGTACTTTATTGTTAATCTCAGTGACACATACGTCCATGAGTAATTTTAGAGCATGTTTCCCTTTTCTGATTTCAGTAATAAAAGAAGCAGAGGATTTTGTGTGCCTCACTTTCATAATGAATTCTGAGAAATAACAGAGGAAAGAGAAATGAATGAGAAATTCTTCAGTACCAGAGCTTCCGGTTTCCAAGTATCTGTTTTTCCAGATGTCTGAAAACTATACAAAACAGTTTTGTGGGAGCAAGCCCATGGCCCTCAGTAAAGAAAACTTCTTTGTGTGCAAAGGAAAACAATGCACAAAGGTTAGTATTTCTCTAGTTTCTGAAGGATTGTACTGAGACAAATGGATCATGAGCACCAACATCTGTGGAACTCACGGCCATGTCTCTTAGAAGATTTGAACAGTAAATTCCCATCATGTTTCCTATGTTTTTGTAATTCAGTTATCATATAGAGACAAATCTGTATTCCTGGATTATAAATAACATGACTGGAGGAGGAGACAGTGTGTGAAATACATCCAGTTTGTCTTTTGGTTGCATGCTCTTGGAAACTTTCCTAGACTCTTGTCCAATGGTTTGAAGTTAGAGTTGGGAAAGGCACTTACTCATTACAGGAAGAGCTTGGTGATTGTAGACAATGCATTGCAAGCAAACACCAGCTTTCTGCTTCTCCTCTCAAGAGGCATCCTCTTGAGTATGTTGCAATGTAATTTGGACACTGTATAGACAAAGGCAAAGGAAGTTTAGGACACTAGCATGAGAATGGCTCGTGAGTTAGTGTGTACATAGGGTTCTTGTAGTTTGTGTTTTTAAAATGAGATGGAGAGTGATAAATTGAGAGTCAATATCTTAGTCAGCTTTTCTTTGAGTACAAATGTCTGGTTTTCTGTCCAATGATGTTCTTTTCTTCATCTCAAACACTGGAAAGCAGCACAGATGCATGGAGAAAACACAGTTCCTGAAAAGTCGGTTTGTTCATGCCATAAACCTACTCTTTTGCTGCAGACAAGGCAGCAACATTGTTTTCTTTAGTCTGGCCCTGAACTGTCATGAATCCTGCTTCAGTATAGAGGTCTCCATCTTCTCAGATGATAGCTCCTTGATTTGCATTTCCATCTTTATTCTGCTGAATGAAAAGCATGCATGCAGCACATGTAGATGCTGGTGCTCTTTGGGATTGTCTCTTCACCTGCTGGATCCTAAGGCTGGTTTTGAGGGCTGGCTTTCAACCAGCAACCAGCTTTCTTTTCCTCAAATATGACCGATACCAGTCATCTTCTGAAACCAGTGTCAGCAAATCAAGTTCTACAGGTAGTAGCTCTGTGTCAAGAACATGTGGGAATTTGAGGTAAAATTACATTGGCTTAGTGCAATGCACTGCTGCCAAAACAAGCAAAGGTGCAGTCTGTTCCCAGCAAAGCTGAAGGAGAAGCTCCTGGTGCCTCCAACTCCTGTCCTGGTCCCTTTGGTCACCAGATGATGGGATTAGACTGTCCGTGTACTCTCTCCACCAACTAAGCCCAGTGGTCAAGACCCTTCAATATCTCTGCAATAACCTACCCTCAAAGAGAATTTCTTCCCAACTCCTTCACGTAGTAATTTATCCTCTGCTCTTAAAATCTGAGGACTTTTATCCTTTGACGGCTTCACCCTCCATGAAGTAGCTGTGGTGTTCATGACAACCTTATCAGTGCCTGGACTTCGGATTTTAAATAATTTTCAGATTTGGTTTCTTGATTGAAGATTTGGACAAAGGTGTTACAGGACCCCAACAATATAAAGGACAGTTTAAAGATACTGTGCCTGTTCATTGGTTAATAAATGAGGATTCTGTTAACAATTACAATTCTAATTAAAATGTCCTTGAGTATATCTTGGCCTATAAGGGTCATTCAATACCTGAGTTCCAAGAGAGTTAAGTAGCCTCTCACATGGGAGGATCAGTGTAGACTCTGTAGCATAATGTGGTCAAAATTGAGTGTTGCACCAACAAGACTGTAAAGGTTGCACATTGGAAGAGATAAGGAGGCTCAGTCTTCATTTATGTATCTAAAAGACAAATGGGTTTGCCTGTGGGAGCATCTGTTAGAATAGATCATAACCAAGTCTTTGCCTTCCCAGACATGGTTCCGTAGATGATGTTCTCTTTTACTTTTCTTGCCTCTTCCAGGTCTCCTCCCTGGCAGCACAAGGGTTAATTTTCCAAATACAGATGCTTGATGTGCTGAGTTGAAACCCAGATTTGATGGAAAAGACTGCAGCTGAGTTCTCCATGGCATTTGATGAAAGTAAATGTGAAAAATCGACTTGAGCCTTGAGTCTGTTGGTATTGAGTGGTCAGGGTTTCCAGCACTGATATGAATTGAAAGGGAAGAGCTTCCCCCTCCAAAAAAAAACAACAACCCATCACAATGATGATTCTTTAAGTGTTAGAGAGTAGTTTGTCAAAAATAAAATGTGGAAGTCTTAGAGGGATTGAGACATTTTACAAGATTAGCAGTGTTTCACAATGAGGTGAAATAGAGTCACATTAGAGCTGTGGAGGCTTTTTTGCACATGCCAAGTATGTTTGCCAGGTCAGACAGAGATGGAGAAGCCACATTATTCCCCAGGGACTGTGGTTTTATCTCAGACAAATCAGCGTATTTTTCTTGGACCATTCTCAGCTCTCAACATAACCTCACAGGAAGATACAACTACAAAAGGACAGTTTATCAGATCCATTTCTTGAGATATGATACATGAAATAGTATTACTTAGCTATGAGAAATTTTAGTGAGTACAAGTTCAGTCTGTAGTGAAATACAGGTGTGAATCTGCGCAGGTGATTCCCCTTCTCCCAAATCCAGCTGGAAAAGGATTTCAGATAACATCTTTTAGAAAGACAGAAGGCAGATGTGAAGCCATATCTTTTACTTTTGAAGTGCAAGGAGAACTGTATCATTAAGAGGGTCTTGAGCTAACTGGGCCCAGTCACACTGTGTAGTATTACATGCTGCTTATCGTTGCTCTGTTAGAAATCGGGTCTGGTTTTATTTAACAGCTGCTCACTTGCTGGGTGCTGTGGTTGCTGACTGGTACAGGCTGGATCCCAGAGCTTTTAGCCTGAATGTTTTGTGCAGAGGTATGCTGCTTTATTCAAGGTATTCTGTGATGTTCATTTACAGAAGATCTGTGGTGTGGACAGTGGCAAGATTTAATAATGAAAAAGATAAGCAAGATTATAATAAACTGTAAAGTAAATATGAGTAAATATGAAGGTTATGGCTTTGTATTTAGCTTTTGCTTCTCTGAGTAGTCTTATGGAAAGAAAATTCCCCAACTTTGCATTCCCAGTGTAGGATTGATACAGTTTTCCCAGTGATTCACCATGTAGGCTGCCTTTGTTTGGTGATTTGCTCTATGTGGTAAGGATGTGAAGACAGGGAAGTTGCGTGAAGCCAGTAAGCCGTGTAGAGATTTCACTTTAAAGTGCTCTGGCAGTGAATGTGTTAAATTCTTTCATCAGAGCCTTAAAAAAAAGGCACATGGTGGATATGCCAGAAAAAGTTTACTTTACAGGAGAGAGCGAAAAGCTGCTCACGTGCAAGAGAGCAGGAAAGGGGTACGCTGTTTCCTTTTTAGCAGCTTTAAATCCTTAAGCGAATGTAATTCCCAGTGGCAGAGGGCAGTGTCCACTTCAGTGGGACTTCCCTCCAAAGCCGCCGGGATCCTCTGTTTCCACCCTGAGCAAAGCCGGCGCCTTCACAAAGGAGTAAAAGCCTCCCAGCTGCCTCTGGCGGCATCGGAATAGAGATGTCTACGGGAAAAGTCTGTTGTCTGGTGCTGCTGACCCTGGGGGTGCTGGCTGTGGTTGTCACACTTGTGGTCATCCTCACTCAACCCAGGTGTGGTCCTCAGCAGTACCTGCACGGCGCCGTGGCTGCTGACACTGAGACCTGCTCTGTCATCGGCCGGTATGTGCATGGACCACTCGGGTTTGCGGGTTATCTGTTGGGTATGTCGTGGGTTTGGACTGACAGGACACTACTAACTATGGGAGTGAGCTAGGTTTCTACCCTGTCCCCACTTCTGGGGCTAAGCAAGAGTGCTGCTCCCTGCGTGTTCTCTGTCTGCAGTGGAGCAGCTCAGAGAGCAGATGGAGCTCTGCCTCTGTGATTGTTACTTGTTTTCATTATCCCATGTCACAAAAATTTGCAGCTCTGCAACCCCACGGTCTTTTGGAAGGTACAAATATTTACAGTGTACAAATACAATGTTGTTTTTAAGCGGGAAAGCAGGAAATGAACTGTTTACTTCATGGTGGTAAGTCTGTCAGATAAGTGGCTTAGGAATAAACTAAGGAAGAAGTGAAAGGAGTGAGAAGAGAGCAGTGGCTGGGAGGGCAAGAGGGGCTGGGCATCCTACCTTTTAGGGTGTGTGTTTAAGGACTGGAGCCTGCAGCAGGTGTGTCTGCTGTGACGAAAGACACTGTACTGGAAAGCGCAGAGCAGATTTAATTGAAATTCGTCCAAGACAGTATAGCAAAGACATACTTCCATCTCTTGGAAGGAAATATGTAAGTTTAAAAAATACTCTAGTTGCGCAAGTCATAAGACCTGTAGCGACCTGTAGCATAGCAACCTCCCTCTCAAACATTTTGTCTCCTATGTTATTGATTTAGTATTACTGTTACTTCAGTTCTTAAATGCTTTTATACATGAAAGCAGGAGGATGGAACTTCACAAGCTACATGCTGGATGCTCCAGCAGCGGCTGTGTGCTCTGAGCTGTGTGGTCTGCCTTGTGGCTGGAGGAGTGAAGTAAGACATGGTGCCATTACACCGTGCTTGCCATGTCACACGTGTGTTCTTGCAATGATGTGTTGGCACAGTATTTCTGCGTAGTTGGAGAAAATGTACTGTGGCTGCACATGGATTTTTTTATGCTAAGCCACGGGTTAGTTCTTCAGAGGGCAGAATAAGTATCTTAAGTCCGTATTAATGGAAATGGAGGAAGATACATTATTGGATTACTCAAAGAATCTGCTGGGAAAACCACAGCACTTGTTCTGCAGCTATAGTAATTTTTAACTTAAAGTATTGTAGAATCAGCTGGAAGGCACTGAAGTGAGAGCTACAGAAATCTGTGATCAGGTGGACAAATGATAAGCTTTGGCTAGCTGGCTTCTGCTGTTGGGCTGTCATCTGTTTCCTTCTCTTCTCTCTGCAAGACACTCTACCTCAACCATTGCTGTAGCTGTGCCTCCAGCGCTTGCTGACAAGGTCTATGGTGTCCCTGCAGTCTGATGGACCACCTTAGATTTCCTCCAGTAGTTTGTCAATGATCTCCACAAAATTCTGCCCTTGCTCCAATTTCCCATCACACATTTTCCCCCCTTTTCCTCAGCCTGGGGCATCTGCACATCCCGTCCTGCTGCTCTAAATGTATCAGCTGTCTCCTCCAGCCCTTCCAAGCCCCCTCAATCTCCCCAGCCAAGACTATTCTCCTTCACCTTGGTTCTTTATACCACCTGGTGGTTAGCTCTGCTCTCTTATTGCTGCATGCTGTCTGCTGCTTTTCCTGCTATCCTTCACCTCCAGCCATTCCTGGAAACCTGTGTGCTCATTTTCTGCTTGCAGTGAACCAAGCTCCTGTGTTGTTCTCCCAGCTTGAGCTATCTGCTCATGTTCTTGCAATAGATCATAATAAAACTGTTTGCTTATGAAAATGTTCCTCTGCAACAGAGCTTGTGGTCAGAAGCTTTGTGTGGTTGCCCTTTTCATTGTCATTAGCATATTTCTCTCTTTGTCCTTACTCGCCCATAGTAGTGGCTGGAGGAAGCTTCCTGCATGCTCTGTACTCAATGTGATCTTGTTAATTTCTGCTAGACATTTCTGTACTGTTAGATCTGTATGTCTCATTTTAGTTCTTAGCTATTAGCACGTGATAGTCACCACGAAATTAATTCTCAAAGCAACCTAAATAAGTATAAATGAGGAAGTCTAGCATGGCACTTGTACTGGCTGGGTACCACATCACAGTCTCTGCCTTTCAGAGCGATCTGTGCTGCTCAGGGTACATCTTGCCCTGACCTCCTGTGTGACTCTGCAGGGGGAGTGCTTCCTTGAGCCTGATCCAAAGGTCTTGATGGGAGCATCAGGAGCTGAGAAGCATATACTGGCCTCCTCTCTAATCTTTGCTGAACTAGGTTATAGCATCATATAGGAATTTCATCACAGCTGTAGCAATAAAATCCACTTTCTCAGAGTAGTCTTAGCCATTAGGCCCTGTTGTCCCCATGAGTTGCCACTTCATTTGCAATTTAATTCCAGCAAAAAAGCAAGAGCTGGGCAAAGTGAAGCATTCCTTGAGGAACAGACCCAGCCTCTTTCTGCCCAGCCAGTCAGCAGGTGGGTTTGAAATTACAACAATGCTGTTGACTTCTGTTGTTCAAAAGTAATTAAACTCCCAAATTCATGAGTCTTAGGAGAGAGGAAGCAAGAAGAAATAATTTATCTTGGGTTTTTCTGTTTCTTACTGAGCGCTGGGTCACTCTTCTGCTGCAGTTATGCAGAAATCTACATATTTTTATACTGGCTCTTTGAACTTGGCATACTGTAGATCTGAGATGTTACACAGCAGTCATGAATGGTGAGATCCCCAATGGCACAAGAGCTAGGACCTGTATTGCTGCTTCTGAGTCCCTGCTGGGCCCTTTGCTGCTGCTGCTCTTTCTTCTGCTGCTCTTTCTTCTGCCTCATTGCTGTCTCATCCCCAGCTCTGTGGCTGTTCCTTCCCACATGTACCTGCTTCCTGTGTTGGTGTTTGAGCCTGTGCAGTCACTGCTTCTGGTCTTCTCATCCTACCATTACACCAGCACTAAACTGCTCAACCTTGTGGGCTTTCTTCTGCCCTGATCCTGCTCCACAGCTCTGCCACCTCACTCCTCTCCCATCTCCTTTCTGAGGCAGGACGTGGCCACTCTCCTTGCTCATGGACCAGCCTGGGGAGCACTGGGATAAGCACCAGGGATAAGAATTTCCTCATTTTTTCCATGTCCCAAAGCCATGGCTGTTACCAGATGCAGTTTTTTCAAGGAAGCTGTGCTAGCCTCTGCAGCTGGGGATTAGAACACGCTCATTTCCACTATTATTGTTTAGAAATCGCCAAAACTGGTTAATCCACTGATGACCACGCATATGCATTAAATTAGAGTGAGTTGTTTGAACTGAAGGCAAACTACATCTCTGGCTTTGTACCTGCGCACTGCAGAGCCTCCTGGCATATTTTCTAGAGGAGTTTAAATCAAGTAAAATAAGGCAAACCAGCGAATTTTCTCAGTCTAGTCTTTTTTGTAACTGCTGAGTGCTTTTGGTGGAAGCATATGGCCTCCAGCTCTGTGGGAAAGAAATTAGGCTTGATGGCTTCAGTCTAGCAAAGCTGGAACCAAATGAAAACCACATGTTGTAACCGAACCTGTGAGCCAGCCTGCCTGCCTGCTGGCGAGAGCAGGAGGCATTGCAGCCAGGCCCTTCAGGCACAGCACAGGGTGATCCAGCAGTGCTGGTTTATCCCTGCTGTCCCCCGCTGACCCTGCAGATGCTCTCTCTGCTGGGACCCTGCAGCCACCCCTTTTAACCTACAAATCTCCCCAGATCCCAGGAATCTGCAGGGGATGCTCAGAGTACCTCCACTGCAGGATGGGCATGAATCAAATCACACTGGTCCAGCACCTACCGTCTAAGCTTAAAGTGGCACCTGATCTCTGACCTACTTACAAATTTTACTCTTTAATTAAAAAATGTTGTTTCTTTTACAAAAAAAAGAAGAAAAAAAAGATGCAGGCCAAACCACATGCTCTGGGAGTTGTCATTAGTAGCAATGAAATTGCTGGGGCATTACATGGTACAGTGTTGTTTTAAGATGCTGCTGCTTAAGACAGAATCTTTAAGTGCTGTCCTAATAGAACTTTCAGTTGAACTTCTTGAGAATAACAGAACTGAATCTCTTGCCCAAAGAGCAGTCTGTCTTTTAACAGGGAGGATGGTGGTTTGGGAGAAACACCCCAGGGCCCATGTGTTTCCCTTACTGGTAGTTCAGCTGTGGAGGAAGGGTCAGTAAAGAACTGTGTGGCTCTGTAATTCTTTAGTACAAACAAGAGATGGGAGGCAGCCCCTGTTTGGTGCTCTTTTTCTTTAGTTATGCTCAGCTGTCATGTTCAGGTTTGGGTTTTCCAGCTCTGGAAATGGTGTTTGTAAATTCCGGATGGCGTAAGGTTCGACTTTCTGAAATCCTAATGCAGCTCTGGCTCTCTGCAGGAAGTGAGCAATCTCAAGAGCCCTTCAGTGTGTCATCATGCTTGTTGGCAGGTCCTGTGCTAGAATTGCTCTTAGCCAACTGTGCCCAATATTCAGTGCTGAACAAGGCTGGCTCTTTCGCTGTGAATGGTTTTCCTGCTGGAGATTGGGAACTGAAAGCAATACTGTGCACTTATCTCATCCAGACAGGGGCCCTGTGCTGGAAGATAACTTGCCTCTGGATGAAGTGAAGCACTTCTTTGATGAAGAGGGATTGGAGGCTTAAAGGAAAGTCAGAGCAGTTTTTAACACAACGATGTGGATTTGGTGTGAAAGGCCACCTCAGTATTTTGTCCTCATGTCAAGAAGACATGAGGAGACAGGAAGTGATCACCCTGGCAGCGAGTAGTACCCAAACCCACCTTTACCTTAGCAGCTTTACCTCCTGGCAACGGAAGAGGCTTTTTCCACCACACAAATAGCTTTATATTCCCTACCAATGCGCTGTTTGAGCTCTGCCATGCACTGCTCTGCATCTGTTTGTTTTCCAACTGGCAGAAGCAAAAGCCAGCATAAGGCCAGGGAGATTTAGGAAAAGCGCTTATTCCCACTGATGAGATTCGCTGCAGTGAGGTGCAGCACCGAGGTGTGGCACCAAGGAGCAGTAGCCAAGAATCAAATTGCCACTGTGCTGGGTACAGAGCAGGAACAATAAAGACTATCGATGGCTTTCCTGCCTTTCTGAGGCATACACAATGTCAGTGTTGGGCGCATGGTTCCTTTGAAAACAATTGGGTGGATTAACACCCTGGAGTAATCACTGCTCATCAAAAAGCACTTGCTTTGCCTAGGCTGTGCCAGGCAGGATGTGACCATTCTGGCAGCGCTGCTGAAGTCTCTCTGCTGGCCTGTGAAAGTCTTCCTCCCACTTGTTCCTTGATGGTCTCAGGAAATCTATGTGCCTTTTGCCAATGGCAGTAACTGGCCATGTCTCAGCTCCCTGGAGGGGTTTTGTGCTCTCTTTAGCAGGTAAATACACCTTTTCTGCTGAGACTTAGACCTCATTTGTCCTCCCTGATCTCAGTGGGAGCCAAAGGCACAGCTACAAACTGGAGTCTACATGGCTTGTGTTATCCTGGCTGTGTCTAACTGGGAGTTCTGGAGGGTGAGAGCATGGAGAAGGTCATGCTAAGAAACTCTCAGGTGTGTATGCTTTGTGCGTGTGCACTGCATTTGCAGTAGTTAAAGATTATTTAGCCCACAGCGTTGCTTTTAGAAACAAATACTTGGAGACAAAAATATCTCGGCATCATCCACAAACAGGCCATTTAAGTGTATGAATATTAAACTAATAAATTGATTAACTGTGACCACCCTTTAGCACATGCTAAATTAATGCAGTTCCAGTGCAGAGCGTTCTGGCTTGGTGCAAATCAGTGTGGGGAGAGGGAAAAACTCATCTTTCAGAGCAGGTAGCCAACCATCACCAGATGACACAAGAAGGGGTGAGGATCTTCATCAGGGAGTGCTCCTTCAGGCACAAGCATTTCTGGGGACATGGTGAGCTGTGTATGGCACCCACTTCAGAGGGAATGTGGCTGGGAAGTTGAGTGAGAATCTGATGCTTTTCAGGCTTTGGGAAAATATGTCTGATGTTCCCTGCTAAGGTCTTTGTACATCGCATTGGAATGAATAATGCTGCACAGTCTTGAAGGTTCTTTTGAAAGTTGTTTTTCACTGCAGATTACCTGAGAACCATGGTTTTCCCAGGCACAAGGCCTTGTACATAGGCCAGGGCCTCTGGGGAGCACTGTCCTGGGCCAGCATAGTGATCCTTCTCCCCTGTTTCCCCAACTCTCTAACAGGCTGTCTGGGCCTTCTGCAGGGTCACTCAGTTTCTTAGGAAGCCCTCGTGGCCTTCCCTTCTATTGTTGACATTTAAAAAGCTGCAGTTTCAGGAAAACACCACCCTGGGACATTCATGGGGTGAGACTCTTACCCATGCTGTGAGGAGATGGATGGCTGAGCCTGAGCCTCAGTCTCCATTTTCAGAGCTACAGCCAGGGAGCTCTGGAGGCTAAAAGCCATGCAAAAATACGAAACAGGAAGCCTGGTGATGTCCCAGTTGTCCATTTCCTTACAGGCAATGGTTCCAGAGGCACTTACAGAAACAAAGGAAAGCCACAATCAGTGTGCCTGCTGGCAGCATCCTGTTCCCAGCCCCAGCAGGTCCCAGCGGCATCAATGGATGTAAAATAAACAGCAGTCCCTATGTGCACGCTGTGTTCTCACACAGCTGCTGGGAGCAGTTGCACTGCAATTAATTAATTAATTGCAATTAATGCAGTTAATGAACTATTCCACTTTTCCTTCTGGCTTTGCATTATCTAAGCAATACCCCAATTCAGACAGAAACCTTCCTAGCAAATACCAGTGCTGGCTACTGGCTGGCTGTGGAAGGAAACCCCACCCCAGCTCATTTCCAAGGCAAGGAAGTGATTCCATGTCCTTCCACTGCGAGGAAATGATTCAGCTGTGCTTGAGGGAAGTATTTGCTAAGACATGTTTCTCTAGCAGAAACTCATGAGGCTGCTTTAATGCCAGTTTATTCTTTGATGTGCCTGTGCCTAGGTAGAAAGAGTTGAGGTTCGCTTTTCCTACTGGTTTTTTGGTGCTTCTTTGTTTTGGCTTTGGGGATACAGGGACGGAGTGGGATATTTGTGCTAATATCACGCAAGTCCAGGAAGCACATTGTAGGAGCAAAGAAGTGAGGCCTGAATTTTGTGCTAATTCACATGTGAAGTCTCAGGAGTTTGCTTTTCACATGGACCCATCATTCTGCTTCAGTGCCCCTATCCTGTTGACCAGCATAGTCTTTTTCATTGGAAACAGTAGCTGGAGAGCTGGAAACCAGTTGTTTGGGTCCCAGCATGTGGAAAGCTAGCTCCTCTGCTGAGAGCATTCTCCTCCACATTTGGGAGCTCCTTGCTGCCTCTTTTTGACAGCAGCATTGGTGAGTGGCTGCAGCTCTCTCCTATTATTACTCTTTACCCAGAGGAAGACCAGCCTCGCACAGGTGTGGCCCCTACCTGCTCTTGATCCCTGCAGACTCCCCCTTCTTTTCCACTGATTTTGATTTCTCACTCCCGCAGAGGAAGGTGCCTTTCTGTGCTCTCACACCCCACACTGCTGCCAGTAGCTTTCTCCAGCTGCTAGTTACTCTTGTCAAGCAGGGGCTGATTTTCCGATGCCCCAGGGAGGCATTTTCTTGTGGCTCCTCCATTCTGTCATTCCTGGATTCTAATAGTACCCTTTTCCCTCTCTTTGTACCACAGGGACATCCTCAGAAGTGGAGGCTCAGCTGTGGATGCTGCCATCGCTGCCTTGATCTGCACCTCAGTGATGAGCCCTCAGAGTTCAGGCCTGGGCGGTGGGGTTGTATTTACCATCTATAATGCCAGCAAAGGTATGGGCCAGCCTCGTCTCTCTTGCAGACACGCAGCTGCCATGGAGAAGTCAGAATCCTTCATGTTCTCTCTGAGCAATTTTTTGAATGTAAAAGCTGCATTCCCTGATCACAAACTTTTCTTAACCCACACATCCATTACAGGGAGTGCGTCTTCTTTTTGCAGCAAGAACATAGCGGGGAGGCAAGGAGCTTCGGATTTAAAATGAACTGACTTTGCCTCGCCTTCCCCCCCAGAGCAATCCTAAATTATATTTCAAAGTCATACAACTGACAGTGCAGCAAGGTGTGAGTGGTGCTGAGCTGCTGCTGAGGTTCCATGGAGGCAGGTGGGAACAGGGTGAGATGTGTGCAGCAGTGGGGGGGGCGTTGAGGGCTCAGTTGAGCCCTTGGGCTGGGACTTCAGGGTCCATCCTGCACCAGCA
This sequence comes from Psittacus erithacus, assembly GCA_009867235.2. Taxonomy (NCBI): domain Eukaryota; kingdom Metazoa; phylum Chordata; class Aves; order Psittaciformes; family Psittacidae; genus Psittacus; species Psittacus erithacus. The sequence goes on along the minus strand of WYDI02025177.1, from coordinate 28,961 downwards.
GCTTGGGCAGTGCCTGCTGACAGGGGGGCTGCACTTCATTCCTCCCTCGCTGGTGGGGGTAGGACTCCCCAAAGCATTGGTGAGACTTTCTGTCCCAAGAGATGCATTTTCATTTCAGAAATCTCAATCTAGCAATGGTCAGGGCCTGCTGGGAGCCTTTCTGTGCTTGGCTTAACTCCTGGTGTTGTGATCTTGCTTTTATGTTTTTAATGTTGGAGGTTTTTAATTGTCTTGGCTCCCCAAAACCCCCCGAGCTTACTGATCTAAACAGTAAAATCAGCAGCAGGCGCAGTAACAATGTTGTGGTTTTAAAAACACTGCCAAGTAGTCTCACAGAGTCACTGGTCTGGAGGTGCTTGTGTGGCTCTTATGCAATAGCATCATTTGGCAAAACACCTATATTGTTCTTTTTTCCTTTTTGGCAGATCTATGTCCTTTTGTCCCCAACCAACAGTCCTTTTCTGCTACCTGTAGTATCCTGCTGCACAGAGCTGCACGTGGCCATGCACAGCTCAGGTGCTTGGTAAGCTAGGTGGTAGCTCTGTGGGCTCCTGCAGCATAGCTGCCTCTGTGCACTGTGGTAGGAAAAGATAAATACAAGGCAGAGAAAGAGGTGAAATCACACCTGAAATACAAGGGGGATCGGGGTTTTTTTTCTGTTCAAGCTTCCTGATACATAGAGGATCTTTGGGCATCCATTATGCTTATAAACATGATGGGCGTACCTCACCATCCCTTGCAAAATGGCCCAATAACGAGCATCAAGCTCACATTATGTCTCTGACATGTCCCACATGTAGAGGAAGTCAGGAACCTGCAAATCAGATGTGAAGCAGTGCATCCCAACTCATGTTCGAGGCCCAAGAGCTCTGAGGGGACCTTGACTGGCTGGAGACAGGCTCTGGCCTTGTCCCTGTACCTTTGCTGCCTCCAGGCAGGCACTGCTGTGCTGTAACTAAAACCATGGGTGCAGATGACTGTGTGCTGACCGCAGCCTTCCCCAGCAGTGTGCATGGCCCACTGGCAAAGGGCTCCAGAGCAATTCAGCCCCATGAGCTCTGGCCTTGTGGCCTGCGCCGTGCCCACAGCTTGCTGAAAAGTGGTGTTCACCTGCTCCAGGAGGACAATGTTTTGTATTTCCCCTTTCCCTTCCTAGGAACAGTCGAGGTGATCAACGCCCGTGAGACGGTCCCAAGAGTGTTTCTGCACAACTTACTGTCTGGCTGTGCTGCTGGTTTCCCTGTTGGTAAGGACACAGCGTGGGCCATGAGGGCTGTGTGCACAGAGCTCAGGGTGGGGGGACCTAGGACCTTGCTGACCCCATGTGGAGCTCTGTTTAATTGATTGTTCACGTCCTGGGTCTTCCTTCCTTACTTTTGCAAAAGTAATAAAAATGCTAGGTCCATAAAATGCCTGTTACATGGCATTGGCAACCTGACCAGCAGGGAGCGTGGGGAGCACAACATGAGGAGAAATGGGAACGTAACATTATAACTTCATAGGAAGTCTGCATTTGAAGACCAGATTTCCCAAAGCACGCATTTCGCAGCAGTTCTTATGGAGAAAAATGTCAATAGCATCTCTGACTTTCTGGGAATGAAGAAAAAATCAATCTAGTGTGGCTGCCCCGTCCTCACATTGGGGAAGCAACCTAGCAGCATCAGGAATGGAGCTGCTGGGCTCTAGCTTAGCTCAGCTACCTCTTTGCCACCTTACTCCCATCCCAGGAAGCTCCACGTCCATCTGCTATTACTGGTTTGGCAGCAGGCACTCGCTTGAGCAGCACATCTTGGATCTCTCCACGTTTCCTGCTGCATTCATTCTCCTTCCTTAGCACATTTTCTTCTAGGGTGTGCCCTAGCTGGTAGAGGAGATGTTCTCCTTGAAAGAAGAAAAGGACTCAGGAGCAGCTCTGGTTGGAAGGGACAGCTGGAGGTCTCTGCTCCATCTCCTGCTCAAAGCAGGGCAGTGTCAGAGCTGGCTCAGGCTGCTCAGGGCCTTGTCCTGTCATGTTTTTTAGCTTTTTCCAAGGATGGACAATTTAACAGCTTCACTTGTTCTAGTGTTTGACCAGGCTCCATGTAGTGCTGTTTCTTTTATGTCCAGCTCCCATTTCTCTTGCTGCAACATTGTGCTTTCACTCCTTTGAGTCTGGCTCTAGCTTCTCTCTACCCCTTCTATTAGGAGGTAGAAGAATGTATGAACAGAAAAAGACAGTAGAAAAACCAAGCCTGCTTTTAGAAGTCTCAGTTGCCTCTACAAATCCACACTTCCCTTGGAGTGCTTTCAGGGAGGCGGAACCTCAGGGCTGTTACTGTGTGACACTGTTGTTCTGCTTTCAGGTCCCAGCTGGATTGCTGTACCCGGAGAACTTCGGGGATATGAAGCAGCCCATAAGCGACACGGCCGCTTACCATGGAAAGCCCTGTTTGAACCAACCATCAAGGTCCTTTCAGAGCCACTTGTCATTTCCCCAGTTATGGAGAAATTTATTCATCACCCAGCCTTTGCCAGTCCAGGAAAAAGCCTGTGGTAAGACCCATGACTTAAATTGCAGTGTGAGGAGCACTGTTCCCTCAGCATCAGATCCTTCCTCTGGCATGCTGACTTGGAGCACAGGCTGCTGCTCGGTGAATACTTGCTATGGGGAGGGAGAGAAGAGAACTGGGGTTTTAAAAACCAACATTGGGTAGAAAAAAGAGGTGGGTGCTGAGGACAGAGTATGCGTATGCTGAAAACTGATGGATGTTTTTCTTTAACAGCCCACTACTTTGTGACGGTCAGAGGTTTTTGAAGCGTGGAGAGACCTTCAGGTGGCCAGCACTGCAGCAAACACTGAGGGTTGTAGCAGAAAACGGAGCTACAGCATTTTATGAGGGACAGATAGGAAAGGCCCTGGTGGAGGACATTAGGAAAGCTGGTAGGTACCAGATGTACTTAATACTAATAGACAAGCATTTTCGCAGCAGCTGGCTAACAGTGGGTCAGTATGAGGGGAGAGCCAACACGTGCCATTCACTTGCCACTTGGGGTGGTAGCTGGCATGGGAAGGGGCCACCTTTCCCCAGTTCTTATAACTCAGGCATAGAAGCAGGACTAAAAGCTACTGCTCTGGCATTCACCCACAGTGCTCATGCACTGGCCTGTCCAACTTAGGCTTTGTGACGTCCTGGAATTTGATGGTAGGTGAGGACACATAAAGACATTGCTGTGCTTGGTGGAAGATATTTTGGCACATACAGGCATGGTTCTTTAGAAGCTTTACCAAGGCTCTGGTGTAGCCAGCCCATAGGTAGATGGTAGAAGATAATGTGCTAATGCCAGCTACCCATCTGGTTTTCTGTTGAAGGGTCCAGCATGTCACTGGAGGACCTTAAGGCATACAAAGCAGAGGTGTCCTCAGCTCTGAACATTACCCTGAACAACCACACCACACTGTTTTCTCCTGGACCACCCATGGGAGGTGCTGTGCTCATGTTTATCCTCAAGATACTGGAAGGTAAGGTCCTAAGGGAAAGAGAATAAAAAAAGCTTTGCAAAGTGTTGCTGTAGAGCAGTAGCAAAGTCCTGGGCAGAAATGATAAGTGATAATGGGTGCCAAAACAGCAGCATGACCATACTATACAGTGGGATGATGAACTGGCTCATTTTTGTCATGTATCAGCATCACCACAGCTGCTGCAAAGGCCAGAGGATGCACAGTTTTCCCAAGGCTTCAAGAATTAAGTCGCAGCAGGAATTAGTACTAGGTTGCATCTGTATCCATATCCTGGATTACAACTTGGTAAGACCTGGGATGGCAAAAAGAGGTGCCTTTCAATTTTTTTTTTTAGACTTCTTAAAAAAGCTATTGCCTGGAATCTAACAACATTATTTCATCCTGCTCTATAGAGTATAAACTCCATGAAGCATCACTGGCAACACCTGAGGAGAGGGTAGAAACCTACCATCGCATCGCAGAGGCCCTGAAGTTTGGCAATATGCTAAAATCCAACATGCGTGACCCAGCCTTCTCTGAATCTTGGGTAAGCTGACATGGTACCAAGGGGCAGTGACAGACTCCCACAGCACCGACAGCTTCTTCTACACTGCTGCTTGACAGAGAAGGATCAGGGAAATCCCATCTCCCCGTTTTCTTTTTTTAAACCTGCATCATCACCAACTCATTTTAGCCTGTGTGCTTAGGCTTCAGGCAGGCTGCCTGTCCTGCCTGCCAACGCACAGTACCAAGCAATGTGCTAACTCTCCTGCTCTGCGGCCACAGAAGGAAAGAAACTACTCAGAACTGCTAGTCAAGAGCACTGCAGCTCAGTTGATGAAGGCAGGGGCAGGATTAGGCCGTTTACTCTGTCTGCAGTTTCTGTTCAGCTGTAGGCTGGTGTTCACTTGCCTGATGAGGGATGTGCACATGCTTTTGCTAATGTTGATGTGCCTCAGTACTGGGCTTGCTTTGTTTTCTGTGTTGAGAGTGGCCTGGGGATTCAGGCCAGGGCTGAATACTTCAGGTCCCCAAGCTCTGACTACTGGGGCTGAATGCCCCAGGCTTCCCTATGCCTAAAGACCTAAAGACCCTATGCCTGTCCTTTGGTGACTGAAGCTATGTGTCCTTGCTGTCATTGCAGGAGACTGTGGGGCCCATGCTGTCTGATGAGCTTGCTGAGCTTGCCAGACACCGAATAGATGCCCGTGGTGACCACCCTCTCACCCATTACAATTTGTTGGAGCCCATATACAGCCACAGATACAAAAGCAAGGGCACAAGTCACGTCTCTGTGCTTGCTGCAGATGGCAGTGCTGTGTCCGCCACCAGCACCATCAACTACCCGTGAGTAGCCAGGGGGCTAGCAATTGCATCGCAGGCCACGTGTCAGAAATGCAAAACCCTTGGGTTTCACTGATGTAGGCAGTCTTCACTTGTAAACAGCTTTTTCGTATGACAGGAAAGGTCTTTGAGCATCACCTCAATGCTGTAGCAACTTGCTGGGCTCTGAGGAGTTTCTGTGAGTTGGGCAAATCCCCACGTGCACTAGTGACAGGGAGCTCATCTCTGGCACCAGCACAGCAGCACCTTTTGGACACCCCATCTGGGGCAATTGTGGGATGGGAAGAGACAGTGGTAACCCACAGGGCACCTTGGGTCAGTTAATGTCATCCGCAACAGCAGAGCACCGGGCAGTGAAAGGCTTTGTCTCTCCCCTGCAGGTTTGGCTCTTTTGTGTATTCTAACCAAACTGGGATCATTCTAAACAATGAACTTGCTGATTTCTGCACAGCAAACAAAAGCATTAAACCAGGTGAGTATTATCACCCCTAATATAAAACACAGGACAGGAGAAGGATGTGCAGGCTGTGTATACCTGGTGCAGGCTGTGTATCCCCTGGGTCTGTCAAGAGAGAGGACATCAACACTGATGGCAGGATTGCTGCTAAGAGTTCCTCAGTTAAGTTGAATCATAGAATAGTTAGGGTTGAGCTGCAGCAAGACCTGAATACGTGTGGTCTTGCTGAACATACCAAGAGATGCTGCCCATATACCTGTGCCGTTAAGGTCCAGTTTCTGTGAGATGGGGTCTGGGCACAAGGACGCTATTTTCTCTGAAAGATTTGAGCTTCATGAGGCATGAGCAGCAGCTCATTTCCTTGAGAAATGCAGCAAGAGTGGGGTAGCTGAACTTGTGTGTCTCTCCAACCCCCTTAACAGCTACATTGGAGGAATAATACTCTGCTTCTGCTTTAGGAGAGAAGCCTCCCTCAGCAATGGTGCCTTCCATTCTCATCTCCAAGACAGGAGACATGCTGGTGATTGGAGGAGCAGGTGGAGCCTGGATTGTCAGTGCTACTAGTATGGTGAGTGAACATGTACCGCAGAGGAATACCTTCCACTGCGCAAGGGAAGCACAACCTGTACTGAACAAAAGGAATTACTTTGCTGCTGAAGTCTAACAAACATGTTGTTCAGAAATCAAGAAAGCACAGGTAAGGCCACAAAAGGAAAAAGAGAAGTGTTTTTACTTCAACTTTCTTAAACTGGAGAGAAGCAGGGGAAGGAGTCCATGCTAGGACCTGAGCTGAATACAGAAAGAACAACTGTTAGTATAAGATGTAGGCTCTGATAGATACTACATAGATACTGAATTCAAGGACACCACTTTGGCTCAGGGAAAGCATTCTGGGAAATATCATTATGTGCTCTCTCTGTTGTTATTCTAGCAGGACTCATGGTTGAGTGCTGGTTGAGTCCTGGTTCAGTGCAGCTCCTCTTACAGCCCAGGTTTGCCCCATCCTGCAGGCAGGATTTACAATAGAGCTGCTCTGGCCTAACACCATTGTGGAGGCTGGCAGAATGTGACCCAGATTTTTATTCAATATCCATATCAAGAGTGGCATTTGTTTCCTTGCAGGCAATTATAAACAAGCTGTGGTTTGGCTATGACTTGGAACATGCTATTTCAGCTCCCATCATGCATACTGAAGGTGACAGTATCCTGTTTGAGGACCACTTCAGTGAGGTGAGTGGCCTCATTTGGATCTTCTTCTCCTTTTGGTGAGAAGGACACTACTTCTGTAACTCTCCTGAAAAATCCTGCTTGCTTAAATCTCACTTTCTCAACCTGACCTCATGTACACATCCTTCATTTTCACACCTGGCAGTGCTAAGACCTCAGGCTTCTGCCCCATTCACTCCATTTCCTTTTCTCTCCCCCTTACAGGAGGTTAGAAGCGGCCTGCTGGGAAGAGGACATAAGGAAAAGAAAGTTAAGTTTGCAATGAATGTTGTGCAGGGAATTTCCAAGGAAGGAAAATGCATCTCTGCTTACTCTGATAGAAGGAAGCTGGGGAAGTCAGCTGGATATTAGCATGAAATGCCATCACAACTCACAAAACTACAGGAGACAATTAGATTCAGAATGTACTTTGGCTTGGATATGCCAGTAATGCCTGTTCCTGTCAGGATGCCTCCGAGAGCATGGGTAAAACCTGTTCCAGAAAATGCAAGTCACCCTCAGGCAATACAACAGGTTGGCCAGCCTTGTTTATAGCTACACCCTCCCTCACTTATCTGATACATGGAAAAACGTATTTCTTGAGCATGTCAGCTACTCAGAGTAAGATAATACAAAGTGCGAAAGGAAAACTGGTCCAAGCCCCACTGAGAACACTGTGATGGCCCAGATGTATCTTCCGTTCCTGCTGGAGAGTCCCAGTTAAGGGTAGAATTGGTTTCTTTCAGGCTGTTGCCACGATAAGCTAATTATTATTATTGTGACTCAGCAATGTGAAGTAAGTAACTATTCTGGTTGTGAGGATTAGAAGCAGTGTCTGTAGGGTCTGAACTGTAAAATCATAAGTGTCCAGGCTTAGAGGGTGGGCTTGGAAAGGGAAGAGAGTAAAACTCCACACTCTTCCTCTTTGGTTCCCTACCCAAAGAAGCCCTATTTTTCCCAAAGGTGGCAGATGAAATTGGCTCGCCCTAGTTCACATCTGCTGTCCTACTACATGTCTTGCTTTGGGCATGCAAAGGACCCACAAGCTCAAAGTAACTGTGCCAAAGCATCCTTCAACCCTGCACACTGGTGACTTTAAGAATAAGCCTCCTGTTGGACAGTGTGTGTTCCCTGGTCCTGGGATGGACAGACTTCAGCTCAGCTCCCCGGGGGCACCTCTCCCTGTGGCAAGAGAAGTCCCAAATCATGCCAGTTCTCCCTCTGCATACCAGCAGAAGATAAGTCATTTGGGAAGGCAGGTGAGGCCTGCAGTGGAAGAGCTGTTACTTTGGGGAGCTTTAGAACTTTCTTCAAAATGCAAAGGGTATGTGCCCAGAAGGCTTGTTTGTAGCCATGAGCTCAGCCTGGCCAGGCAAAAACCAGGACTGCTGAGAAGCGATGCAGCGTTACCAAGCATTACCAGAATGCTTTTCTCCCGTAGTCTAAGGACATGCTCCAGCTCCCTGTTACCACACCTAGTCTATAGACAGAACTTGTACGCTGTCTTAAAAGAACTTACAAAGAAAGGAATCCTCTGGAGGAGAGAACAGAACTCATGTGGCTGGACACAAAAGGTCTTTTGCAGTTATTTCTTAACTTTACCTTGCTCAAAATGTCCAAGAATCAAACATTAAAAAAACCCCCAAGAAACAAAAACTCAACCTCCCCAAAGCTTTTCTCAAATACCAGGGAAAAGTTCCCATGACTCCCAACAGCTCCATTTTCTGCAAGCTGATGAGCCATACTTCCCTATGGGCACAAACAGTATTGTATGTGTGTTTCTGAAATTGAAGCCAAACCAGAGCAAGGCACTAGCAAAGGCCTCCCCTGCGTATTTTAGTTCTTATCTCACACATAGCCCATGATATTCCTAGTACCCAAACAAACAAAATTCCTCTGTAAACACCATAGCAAGTACTTGTGCACATACTATTAAAAACCAAACAAGGCCACGCACAAACCCACTTGCAAACAAGGCCAGATAGGTCTACATTCTTACCCACGAAGTCTGTCCAATAAAGCCATTGACTTGCTGGAATCTCAGCCTTCACTTGCCCTTTAATGATGTGCTGAGCCAAGCTGACTAGAGCCAGACACGTTTTTTCCTTCAGAAATTGTACACTAAGGACTATAGCATGACTGCAGCTGTATGAGAGGGGATTCTGATGTATGAGCTTAATGAGAGGGAGTTCTGAGCTGCCAGATCATAACCACAAGCACTTAATCATGCATCTGAAAGACAAGTTTGTTATGTGGAGAGCCAGCTCCATACACTGCCCCCTCCTTCCTCATCCTAGTGGAATATATCTTACATCCCCTAGTTCAGGAAGGACTACTGGTTTCTTCATTAGCGCTGCTCACTTAAGCAGAAGTGGCACAGCATCCTGTTAGTCATCATTAAAATGTGGCTGAATGCTAATAAGGCCAGGGAATAAGCCTAAAGTGTGCGGGGGGCAGTTTATGTTCATTTGGAAGGGGTTCCTTTGGGGTTTTTTGACAGTCATATTCAATCTACATAATTTGCTACTGTCGTTAACTCCCTCCTTCACTTCAGCTACCAGTTCCTGGGTACATTGGTTCTAGTGTTGGAAATAACCCCCTATGGGGTGCACCTATGGGCACCAGACACCATCTGCAGCTCACGTTTCAGGACCACACAGATTAACTAGACCAGATGCTGGCTTTAGCAAGATCTGAAGTTATTTCTGGTGAGCCCAACTGAGCTAGAGTTTACAAAAACCAACCGAGTGCGGCACTGGCTGCAAACAGGTAGAGCAGCTCTCCCTTCCATTTCAAGCTTTGGGCAGCCTTAGGCCATGCTCCATCATGTTTGGGTAGCAGAAAAAAACAAGTTGCCAGGTAACTAAGCCTCCAATTACATTTACTTCTGATTACTTCTGGAATCCAGCCCATCACCTTGCCAGTGCAGCAATATCACAGCTGCTTCCCACCAGGAAAGTGGGAATATTGTCTGTAAGTCCAGAGCTCACTGCAGTTTAACTGTTTTGCTACTAACACTGAAACTGAGCCAATTAAGCAGTTTCTAAAACCCACCAGAGCTTTAATTTGCAAGACAGAAAGGGATGAGAGTGCAGACCTCTCACTGCAGCAGTCCTGTAGTCCTCGCTAGCAAGCATCTGGTGAAGCTGAGGAACTGCACCTCCTGTAGGATCTCTGCTCTCTTTCTGCCACCTCCTCACCGCTGCTGAGATCTGCTTGAGTCACAAGCCTCCGACTCTGATCTCTCCCCATTTATGCTCATACCAACAGGAGAGAATTATTTTTGTACATAGCTTACACGGATTGTTAAAGCATCGCTGTACAGAAGATGCTCTATTTTCTGATGAACTCTTTAAGTTATATTTTTAATAAAGTGTTTTAAACCAGTCTGGGAATTTTTCTGTAAACTGTTGCCTACCCTGACACACAAGCAGAGGACTGCTTTTGAGAGGACTGTGATGCAGATGTTTCCAGAACTAACGGCTGTTCATTCTGGAGACTCAGTGCACTCAGTTCAATGATAAAAGGATACAGGCTTGTCCCCAGACCACTCTCATTCTTAAAGGAACACAATGACTTCGCGTTATTTACAACCGCTGCCTTCGCTGCGTCTAACACTGTCATCAGTAACAGCTTAGCAAAAAGCACAGAGCACATCCCAGGCAACCTGTGATAAAAGCCTCTCATTTAGTGGAAGTGATAGAAGCAAATATACATGCTAAAGTTAAGATTCTTTAAGCATGATATAGTTTATTCCTTGAAAGCAGACTCTCCTCAATTCTAGAAACTGCTGTGAAAGAGAGGCCTGATTCCTAAAATCTCAGCCTTTCATTTTCTCTTCAGTGCATTCTGTATTTTAAGGTTTTTCCAAACTGATGGGAAGTTCCAAGAAGCCAAATAGTTGAGTTCAGTTACTGCTACTTATAAACATCCCTAGAGCTTGACAACATCCTGGAATGCTTGGCTTTATTTTAGGCTGAGTATTAGTCCATGCTGCTAGGTGAACACCAAAACCTCCTCATCCATAGTTACAAACACTCTTAGCTGTTCCATATCAGATACGGTTTTCTGGGAGGTCATTCACTTTTTGATTGATGATAACTTACCTTCTAACAAGAGTAGCTGCAGGGTGCCCTTCTCTAGAGGTTTCATTTCCTCAGACTGGTATTTCAGGTCTGCAGTTTGATGTGGTAAGAAGCAAACTGGAGAAAAACAATCTTGTTTTGGAGATTTAACTTATTTTAACTCATCGTTTCATCAGAGGCCTGAAGAAAAGAAATACCTCAGGAGAGCTTCTTTCACACAGACTCTCACCATCCCTGCTCACAGTAGCAACTGCGCAGGCAAGGAAAATGTGTGACTCCATGTTCATTTATTTAGTTGTGCTCAGAGTTTTACAGGTAGCATTTTCCCTTTAGACCTTCTCAACAGAAATATAAAAAAGTTTGAAGCCATTTCCCCACTTATGCACTCACCTCCAATAACCAACTGAAGTGAAAAGCAGAAACATCTTTAGTTAAAAGAAAGAGCAGTGAGATTGTGAAGGCTTCTCCCAGTCTAGAGCTGGGCTTCCTGCTAAGGCATAGACCTATTAGTTTGTAACTTAAAAAATCCAGTCCCCAGAGTCCTGTAACTCCCATCTACTCAACAGAAAACAACTCTCTTCTCTAGCAGTGACAGGAACATACCTGGCAGCTGACACTGTGCAGGAGAAACACTTCCTGCAGCTTGAGTGAGCTTATTCAGAAACTCTGGGTACCCAGTTCATGGGTTGAAGAGGAGACAGGAAGCAAACTCTTCAAGGCAGAACATTCTCTTGAGTAAGGACTGCACGCCCTGATACGACATGCCTGTCTTAGCAGACTGCTGTGGCATGAGGCACTTCAGTAATGGCTGTAGAGAACTGTCCCAGCTCTGTCAGTAGAACCACAGGTAAATTTGTTCTTTCCTGTGAGAAGTCCCTGAGTTGCAGACCTAAAGGATCTTCCCCCCAAACACACCTCAGTGTCACTAGACCACCGAAAAAAGGAGCCGAGCCGCATCAGTAGCCTGCAGGGAAGCCACCTTTCCGGGAATCAGAGGCTGCAGCCCATCCTTCATCTGTTCTGAGAATGGCTTGCACAACTGCACCACCGCTCACCCGCGTGGTGTTATGTTTCCTCTTCCTTAGTTCTTCTTCTATACCCTGGAATGCAGAAGTGAATGAGGACAACAGGAGAGGAGCTGCACATGTGCTGCAACCTGCATCCTCTGTGACTACCCAAATGCCTGTATTAGGTGGATCTAAAACTACATGCTGTTCCTCCTCTTCACTGGCATGCCCTGCTTTTGAGGAGGTGGAATTGGGAAGATTGGCATTTGTGGTGCTTAATGTGAGCTACCAGTACTGTTCCTGGTCATGAAGCCTCTGATATTCATATGCAAACAGCAAAAGCTGGTGAATCCTGTTTGGGAAAGGGGAAAACACAGGACTTGTATAGAGCAGGGCATCCTCCCCTGTGCAGGCAGGTATCTCTGCTGTTACCTTAATAAGATGCTTATTAAAGGATAGTTTAACAAAGAAAACTGCCTTATGTAGGAGTGTTTTTTCTAATACAGAGGCATGGGATGAGATATATACAAAGACTGTATCAGTCTCGGGCATCTGGGACATGTAACTCCTCAGGGTGAAGGAAGCTGCCAGCTCAGGTGAGTGGTATGCAGGGCTAGGCAGATTTTGCCATTGGCTCTCACACCAACAGTGCTGCACAGTCACCTTTGCTGGAAAGATTTCCAAGTTTGTTCTTGAGTCCCTCCTGCGCTCTGTGCCAGCGCAACTGGGAGGTTGTGCAATAGGACAAGCGTTTCCTGAGGGTCACTGGGTTTGGACTGCTGAATGGCTGGGGCGCTGATGTGGTTTTGTGTTTTGCAAGTTTTGTGAGCCAAACAACAACGCAAAAAAATATATACCCTCAGTTTCAGATGTAGATTGTATTTGAATGCACCCCTTCAAACCCATGGGACTGAAATTAAAGGTACACTCTGAACAGCTTACTGTGTCCCAGTACTTAACCTATGTCAGCTTCAATACTGCTCACCTAGAAACATTTGGCAAAGCTTTGTGATTTTCCACAAGCATGTCTTCCCAAAACTAGGAACCCAGCCCCATACAAGTTCACACACCCCAGACTCCAGCTAGACAAACCTCCTCTATTTCCTGCTCAAGCTCCGTGATATTGGGAAACAGCTGATCATGAATTCTTGGCTCTTCCACAGCTTTCTTCACATCATAGCCAAACCAGATGGAATTGATGATTGCCTATGAGAAGCAAAAAGCCTCAATGTTAGTTACTTGTCTTCATAGAAGCCTGACCCTTGTAGCAACATAGGCAGAGTTAGCTGAGGAATGTTCACAAGAGACCATTAAAGGCATAGTTTATGGTCCCGGATGCTTTCAGTGGTTCCTCTCTCAGCTAACCAAAACACAGGTACAGCAAGCCATTTTATATATGCTTAGGAGGATTCCCACACAAAGAGACTATGAGTTACTAAAATAACATAGTAAAAGGATCAGATCCTCAAGCTATTGTAGCTGGATTTATGATGTTATGATTAAGCTAGTGCTGGCTGACACACAGAGCAGTCACCTCAGCAAACACAGTTACAGCCTCCCGCTACTGTGCAACCAGTTTCCTTAAACCTGGTTCATCTCTACATGCTTAAATTGCAATTTGGAGCTGCTGGCAAATGAAAATAGCTGTGGGATGAAAGGCTAGAAAGGCGCTTGTAGTGGTTTTTACAGAGACTTCTTTCCCTGAGCCAGAAAGCAAGATCCAGCCTGATGCGATGTGCACAACTGCGTGTGCTGGCACGGGAGACAGCTTTCTCCTGCAATCACTTCTGGGCTAGCTGGGCATTTGAATGGCTCCCACAGCAGCCCATAGGGAGCCTGCCTGTCCGATGGCCTGAGACCATGCCTGGCCTAAAGTCTTACTCAGCTTCTCTGTGTGACTTTCATCCAAAGTTCAGGACTTTAGAAGGGAATGGTTCTAAAGTAGCTGAAGAGTCTGGTTCATGAAGATCCAGAGAACAGAAGTCAAAGCTAAACTGAAGTCAAAAATCTTCTGCAAGTGGCAAGAACAACTTGCCAAAGGAAAAGACCTGGAGTCCCCGAAGGAAGTGATTAGCAGACCCTTTGTAGCTGTGGCAAGAGTTGGAGATGGAGGTCTGGCCTGCAGGAGGCCAGAAGGAGCCTTCCTTTCAAGCCCCTGGCCCACAGCAGAGCTACAGCCATGGTCATGGCATAGGCGCAAACTTCAGCCCCTTACCCCAAACGCTGCCTCTCCCCCACCTTGTTTTGCCTTAGCCGTGTCACCTGTTCTCCCATACCATCACATACCAGTGCTGTTGCTGTGGTTATTTTTGTTCCTCCAGAAGCACCAACCACCATCCTGACCTTTTTCGTTTTATCCACCAAGATGGAGGGGCACATAGAGGACATCGGCTGTTTACCTGTTGGGGTCAGAGATGCAAGAGAGGCTCAGCTTTCCATCGTCAGCTTACGAACTGCCAGCTCCTGCCTCCATGTCTGAACCCAGAGCCTCAGTATCTACCTTCCTGACTCAGCTCATGTGTCCTGTTAGCCCTTGGAGATCCCACTATCCCGTGTACCCATCTCCTTCATGCTCCTGTGATGCAAACTCAGCCCTGGTTCTTCACACAGAGGCTGAAGGTACCTTTCACCTTTCCTCACAGGCCTGTCCCAGCTGGGCTTGTCTGTGATGCAGCTGCCTCCAGTATGCTATGGCACATTCCTTCCTGTCATTTCATTTCCCTGTCCCTCTCCAAAACACAGGTTAGCAGAATCCCAGCCTGCTTTAGTAGCAATTATATGGGTCTGCAGGAAACAGTAGTGTAGCAGGCAGACTCCCTGGATTAGGTATGTGAACTGTATCTACTCAAAGCTGCCTTACAGCTCCCAAGGCAGCACAGGGAGAAGGCTGAGCAGTGCTATCTAACACTTTGCAGCCAGCTCCTGCTGCTGCCTCCCTCTTAAATTAGTTCAAAGAAATCTTTTGCAGCTCTAAGTAATTTCATTTGGCATGTGCTGAGCTGCCAGGGAAAGGACTTCTGGCTGTTGGAAGGAGTCAGACACAAAAGTTGTTCTTTAGACAGCCTCTCCTTCAGGACTGCACCAGGGGCTGGTTGTGTACTTTTGGCAGGGATGCCAGATCACTTATTCTCTGCAGAAGGGCCCAGCTCTGTGCCTGATGGCAGACATACTGCAGCCTACCTTGCAGACACCACACCATTAATATGCAAGACATAGCCAAAAGTCAGAGTCAGAAAGGCAGTTTATAGTTCACACCTGGTGCTATGAAATTTGCTGGAGAAGGAGGAATTCCAAATCCATTGACTATGTAAGGTGAGCTGAAGTCATCCATCTCATCATTAAACAGGATTCCACTCACTTTGGATCGCACATCAGAGCCAAAGCTAGAGAAAACAAGTTGGTGCATATATGTCAAAACTAGATCTAACCCAGGAGAAACTTCAGGTGAATTACTGCAATGTCAAACCTGGAATTTGATTGGAATTACTCTCCAATCTCTCCTCTTGTAAAGGACGTTCTGTCACCTCTTGGGGGAAGGAAGCAGTTTATACCATGAGTACACAAAGAGGAAAGGCAGCCCAGAGCCCTGCTGTACAGCTCCCCTGTAAGGACCCCAAGAGGAAGAACAGCACAGTAGCTAAATACAACTATTTCCCTTTCCAGTGGGCAGAATGGCACTCCATCCAGAGGCAGCATAACTCACAGGCTGGCACACTGGGGAATCACTGAGTATTTGCTTTGATGTGTCAAACTGGAAACATTTTCTATGGACAAAAAGAACCTTCACCCCCCTTCCAAGCTTCAAGCTACACACACAGAACACAGCTCTTCCTGCCAGCACTCGAAGACAAACACTGCACTTCCAGGCCAGCTGTATTAGCTCAAACTTCTGTCTGGGAAGCCAGAGCCAGCAGCGATACCACTGCTTATAATAAGATCCAGATGCAGTGCATGTTTTCTTGGTGGGTGAACTCCACACGAGAGAGGACACATCTTGTTCTCTGACCCAGCCACATAGGTCTCAGTGTTAAGAACTGACCTGCAAGCTCAGCAGTAGTGCCCATCAACAGTGCTACTCATCACTACCCCGACAGAAAGGTGACAGTTCAGTGATGTTTTATACCAACCACAGAACCATCGCTAGGAAGAGCACAAAGGCCTACATGGAAGTAATGTCCAAGCTCATACTATTGGTTGATGGTGCTGGTGGCGGACACAGCACTGCCATCATCAGCCACAATGGAGAGGTGGGATGTACCGGCATTATCTCCAGTGTAATATACTGGCTCATAGTAGTCAACTGGATGGGAGGTGTTGTCTGTGATTCTCCTTCGGAGACTATCCGCAAAGAACTCAGACGTCATGTTTCTGATCGCCTGTCAGAGAAATCCAATGCAGTTACTCAGCAGATTAAGTTTAAGAGACATGTAGTTATGAGGCTGATATCCAATACTTCAGAGCACGGAAGAGTGACAAATCCCAGCAGTGAAGCTATGGTTTTCCAGCAGGGGCATTCCTCCTTCTTGAAAGATGGACATTGTACCAAAAATCATTTTAAGCAGTCACAAAAGCAGCTGGTACAATGCAGCCCTTTGTGAAGGGAGATAATCGGCATCTATCATTGCAGGTCTATGGAAAGCTGTCATCACTTTACATCACTGTACATCAACACTGCTGTAAGGCGTAGGCAAGCAGTGTTACACTTGCTTCAAAGGCGAGAGGAAAGGGATTGAGAGAACTAGGCCAAGGCAAGCTCTGATCATTGCTCTGTAAACAGCAAATTGGTATTCATCAAGCTGGGCTGGGTTCAGATCCTGCTGCTTTTTCAGAGTCACAGAAGTAAAAGCACAAAGTGTGAAGTTGGGAAAAGAAGGGATCCTGCCTCAGCCCTTCCCATATGTTGGTCCATTTAGTTTAGGCAGGACTGTGGTTAGAGAGCCACAGGGATGTCATCTAATAAGGCTTCAAGCACTATGAAAACAGGGAGGGTTAGCCCTAAATATACTCAGATGCTCCTTGTGAATTAAGGATTTTGCTTTCCCTTACATCAGGAAGGTTTCCTCCGTTTATATCCCTGATACTCAGCCATGAGTCACACAGGGCTTCACATTTGGATTCAGAGATATTACAGTGCCTGCAAATATCATGTGTCACAGAGCATCCCTAACAAAGTTTAGTCACCCATAAACTTTAAGCCATGCTCCAGCCAGTCTTGGTGTTGCAGAAAGAAAAGGCTTTTGCCAGGTACCTCTGTAATGTTGACAAATTTGGGATCTCCCAGTAAAGTCCTCTTGGCGTAGGCAAAGCGAAAGGCCTCCACAATGCGGTGGTAAGTCAGACCTTTCTTCTCCACCGTTTTGATGCTGTCAGCAGAGAAATTATATCCTGGCGACAGAAGATAAACAACTGTGAACAACGAAGGAAACTAATGGATGAAAAAGAAATGGTCAATGGGTTGCAAATATACCTGTGTCAAATGGTATAATCTTGAAGCCCAGTCTCTCAGAGATGTAATCACTGGACTGTCCTAATCTCCACACAGAGAACACAGGAGCTCTGGTAGTTCTGAGCACTATGGGAATCACCAGCAGGCTTTTTACTTTGCAGAGATGTTTTCCAATAAAGCCTCAAGTACAAGTTAGTTTCCACACATGCAGGTATCAGGGAAGGGCCCCAGTCACAAGCATATTTTCCCTCTTACTCCTGTATTTCAAGTAGGAAGGAGTTTGCAACAGAAGAGAAATGTTTCCACACTGATCTCTCCTGGGGTATTGGACTTCCCACCTGCTGGAGGGCAATCAAGGGAGGCACAGCTCCCAAAACTAAAAAAGTGTTGTCTTTAGAGCCCTTGCAGTCCTGCTGCCTGTAAGGTACTGCTCAGGAGCACTCACCTTTCAGTATGTTGAAGATGAGGGCAAGCACGGGGCCGCTTAGAGGGGCACTAGGTGTGTAGAGGGTATACTCCCCAAGTGTGATTGCTATGGGGTCTTCTATCACTGTCGCATTGTAGTCCCGCAGGTCATCCAATGTGACAATGCCCCCTGGAAAAGAAAAGGAAACTATGAGTGTGGGTTCACGTGATCTTTGGTAGGAAGAGAAGGCAATACTCCATCCCTGTGCATCACAGCAAGGACAGGAGGGAACACAGACAAATCTAAAGAGCTGCAAGGTAAAGAAAGCAAAGATGGATGCACAAGAGATTAATTTATTCCTTAATAGATCCAGCTGAGGCTCAGATAGCTTAAGCTTGAAGTTGGGCTGATTTACAGCAGCCAAAAATCTGGCGATCCATCTTTTGTTTTTAACAAAGGACACCGGCAATGTTGGGTAACAAAGTCCTTAAGAGTCCTCTTTACAGAAGGAGGATGCAGCTTTTGGGTGCCCCACAAGCAGAATCACTTTTATGTTCTATTGCCTTTCTTAACAGAAGGGGGAAGACAATAATTAACCACCACGAATGACTTACTCATACCAAGTTCATTGAAGCTAGTAAGGATACGATACTACCACCATCTAGTGGTATCGAGAGATTAAACAAGCCCAGAGTTTACAGGACCACGTCATGTTTTAGGTAGAAACTTGTTGGATTCATGCTCTGGAAACAGCATGTATCCACTGTCCACATCCAGAAACACACAGACTTGCTAGACTTTATGGTACAGAAATGCACAGCATACGCTGAGTTTCAAATGCATCCATTAGAGTGCTAACAACTTCTCTTGAGTGTCCTGTTGCCACAGTTCTCAGAGGCAGCATTTCGGGCAGCAGGCTTGACCCGCTTCCAAGGCTTCTGCAGGTCACTGGCTCCTCCCTGGGTGCTGAGCAGCAGCAGTCAGGTCACTCATGCTGTTTTGGACAGATGTCCTGTTTCTCACCTACACTGTGGATGTCATCGATGATCTGTTTTGCCAGGCTTCCTGTGTAAAAGGCATCTGCTCCTTCTCTGGCTATAGTCTCGTATGTGTTGGCTAGTTTAGGCATCTTCATGATATCGCCCTCATGCAGAATTTTCCCTCTTTTGCAGAACACTTCGCTAACAGAGAAAGGAGATTGAGAAGGTCAGATCTGAGAGACAAGTTCAATGCTATGTGTACCTGTGCCAGCCAACGCAGTATTTGAATGTTTATGCTAGAGGCTTGGAGAGAAGAGGAACTGTGTAAGCCATGCCCCAGGGATCCTGACATCTTGCACTGGAACATAAAAGTGAACAGTGGTTCCTGACTTGAGGTTCCACATTGCTCAGAATTTGCTCAGTGAAGCCTACAGGAGGGAGTGTTGATGTTTTTCACCAAGCCAGGCCACCCCCCCTAGCTGCCCAAGGGGCCAACATCTCCCTCAGGATGCCCAGGAGAGGCCATAATCCTTGTACTCAGTCAGTTCAGTTCAGAGCACAGACTGAAGCTATGAGGCTCAAAGCTTCCAGTGAGTCCAGGAGAATGTGTTTCGATCCCAGTTTGTCAGAGCACTTTGAGGTAGACAGTTTCATCTTTAGCTCTTTGTTGTGGTTTAAGCGTCCTGAACCCAGGACATTCCCTCATCATGGATCACAAATGTGCTGCTGTGGACCTGCCAAATGGAAGTACAGAAGATAGGCCCAGACTGCACATCCCAATTGGATTGGAAACCAACTTGCAGCTGCCAGAGATTTTAAGGAAAAGAGAGGCTTAAGCATGATCTCCAGGAGGGCTGGACATAGACAGGAAGGGTTTGACTGTAAGAAGTGGAGGAGCACTGAAAACCCTTTATGTTCATAGTCACTGCCAGAAGTGGATGGTCAGAGGCATTGTTTGAGGAAGGGCTGGCTGCAGAGCGAGACATGACCCAAATTCCCTCTGCCTGACAGCAGGAGAAATGTTCAAGGAGACTCTGCAATTTCCCCAACTGCAGGTAAGATTAGCTTGATATACTTACAGCATGAGGAAAGGTGGAGGATTCAGAAAATACATTGCTGTCTGACAGATTTATCCCAACACGTACTCTAATTCCACCTTTGCTCAGACAAATGGACTTTAAAAGACCAGAATTTATCTCTCTTTAAAGGTCAGGACTGAACATTCCTAAAATTGGCCACATTATTTAGCACCACCAGGTAGCTGGAATAATATCATCAGGCACAGTCAGTGCAGTCACCAGAGGGGAGACACACTCCTCACAGGTGCTACATTACACAAACACAAAGACTTTTCAGCTAGAATGCAGTTACCCCAAATTTCTCTGCAGAGAACAGCAACTGCTCTATCTACTACAGTGAGACTGCTCTACCTACCACAGTGAGGGATTGCTCTCAATTGATTCCTCTCTTGATTTGATGGCTGCTGCAAGGCCTTTCCCAATACGGAACCCTTCTCTTGCCAACTTGATGCTGGGCAGAAACAGATTTTCCCATGCCAGCTTGCCGTGACGTTTGTGAGCCAGTTCATACCCACGGATTTCTCCTGGCACAGCAATGGACAGTCCTCCTGGAGCAGATGAGGAATGTATTAGTGTTCCATAGCACAAAAAGAAAGTTATTAATAGAGTACGGAGGTAGAGCAGGCTTCTATGTTAGCCCTGTTTTCAGGCAGGTATTACTTATACTACATATACTACCAGCTCATTTTATGCATATGATGCTAATGGAATTACTCTGTTTGACGTAAATATGCCTACATATTCTGGACTTCATCAGATAGATGTTGAAACACCTCTATCCTCTTCCTGTTAACTCATGCTGTTGGATCATTTCCCCTCAGTGGGCTCTGTACCAGAGAAAAGCTGCTCAGAACACAGAAGTTACCACAGCTGCCTGCAGTTTCCAGTCCCTCAGAGGAGAACACATTACAGTACGAGGACACACTACAGTACGAGGACACACTACAGTATGAGGGCACACTACAGTACGAGGGCACACTACAGTACGAGGGCACACTACAGTACGAGGGCACACTACAGTACGAGGGCACAGACATTCTTCAGCCAAAAA